>OU744325.1:1997684-2017684 GCA_916610235.2 Lasioglossum morio | reverse complement strand
ATGTCAATGTCAATGTGAATGTCAATGTGAAATTCAATGTCAATGTGAATGACAATGTGAATGTCAATGTCAATGTCAATGTCAATGTCAATGTCAATGTCAATGTCAATGTCAATGTCAATGTCAATGTCAATGTCAATGTCAATGTCAATGTCAATGTCAATGTCAATGTCAATGTCAATGTAAATGTCAACGTCAATGTCAATTGGAATGTGAATGTGAATTCTATCTCTCTCTCTCTCTCTCTCTGTCTGATTCACTCTCTCTCTTTTGCTCTCTCTCTCTCTCTCTCTCTCTCTCTCTCTGACTCTCTCTCTCTTTCTCTCTCTCTGGGAGTTTTCACAGAAAACCGCATTCGAAAAAGTCCATTCAATCAAAAGTTATAAGTAGAAACGTGCCCCCTCCCCCCCTCTCCCCCCTCTCTCTCTGACGCTCTCTCTCTTTCTCTCTCTCGCAGGAAGGTTTTGGAGAAAACCGCATTCGAAAAAGTCCATTCAATCAAAAGTTATAAGCAGAAATGTGCCCCCTCTCCCCCCTCTCTCTCCCTCTCTCCCCCCTCTCTCTCTGACTCTCTCTCTCTCGCTCTCTCTCTCTCTCTCTCTCAGGAAGTTTTCAGAGAAAACCGCATTCGAAAAAGTCCATTCAATCAAAAGTTATAAGTAGAAACGTGCCCCCTCTCCCCCCTCTCTCTCCCTCTCACCCCCCCCCCTCTCTCCCCCCCTCTCTCTGACCCTCTCTCTCTTTCTCTCTCTCGCAGAAATGTTTTAGAGAAAACCGCATTCGAAAAAGTCTATTCAATCAAAAGTTATAAGCAGAAACGTGCCCAAAAGTGGGCGAAAAAGTGGTGATGGTGTCACTTGTGACGTCACAACTTTTGAACCAATAGACTTTTACGAATGATCTTTACTCTAAAACCTAATCCAAGAAACGCCGCGTCTAATGGTCCAAACCGCACATTTGTACGTTTAGCCGTTCTCAAGTGATGCCGTTACAAACATACAGACAGACACGATTTTATTATATACTAGCTGCTCGCGGCGTGCCTCCGGCACGCCCTCGTAGCTGGGCCCTCCGGGCGGGATGCCCTTGCGGGCGGTGCACAATGCGCGTACCAATGACGACACAACTTTTGAACGACTGGACTTTTGCATGGACAGAATTTCATGTCAACCAAATGATTTTCTTGTATTAACTTTGAAATCAACATAAATCTCGGACTGTTTCATTGACATTTAGATTTCGATTGCAAGATTGATGTTAATGTGCACAATCAAATCAAAGAAATGCTTTATATTAATTGGTTTTCTGTGACATCAACATTTCTCATTGCAATGCATTATTATTTAAAAGCATGTACGTGCTGAAGGTGTTTGTAATAATCTATTTCGTCCAATTCCATTTCGCGTTGCTTTGTAGTTCTACCTCTCTCTCTCTTTCTCTCTATCTATCCCTCCCTCTCTCTGTCTCAATCTCAATCTCAATCTCAATCTCAATGTCAATGTCAATGTCAATGTCAATGTCAATGTCAATGTCAATGTCAATGTCAATGTCAATGTCAATGTCAATGGGAATGTCAATGTCAATGTCAATGTCAATGTCAATGTCAATGTCAATGTCAATGTCAGTGTCAATGTCAATGCCAATGTCAATGTCAATGTCAATGTCAATGTCAATGTCAATGCCAATGTGAATATGAAGGACAATGTCAATGTCAACGTCAATGTCAGTTTCAGTGTCAGTGTCAGTGTGAATGTGAATGTCAATGTGAATGTCAATGTCAATGTCAATGTCAATGTCAATGTCAATGTCAATGTCAATGTGGAAGTCAATGTGAATGTCAATGCGAATGTCAATGAGAATGTCAATGTGAATGTCAATGTGAATGTGAATGTGAATGTCAATGTCAATGTCAATGTCAATGTCAATGTGAATGTGAATGTGAATGTGAATGTGAATGTGAATGTGAATGTCAATGTCAATGTGAATGTGAATGTGAATGTGAATGTGAATGTCAATGTGAATGTGAATGTGAATGTGAATGTGAATGTGAATGTGAATGTGAATGTCAATGTCAATGTGAATGTCAATGTGAATGTCAATGTGAATGTCAATGTGAATGTCAATGTGAATGTGAATGTCAATGTGAATGTCAATGTGAATGTCAATGTCAATGTGAATGTCAATGTGAATGTCAATGTCAATGTGAATGTCAATGTGAATGTGAATGTGAATGTGAATGTGAATGTGAATGTGAATGTCAATGTCAATGTCAATGTCAATGTCAATGTCAATGTCAATGTCAATGTCAATGTCAATGTCAATGTCAATGTCAATGTCAATGTCAATGTCAATGTCAATGCCAATGTCAATGCCAATGTCAATATCAATGTGAATGTGAATGTGAATGTCAATGTGAATGTGAATGTGAATGTGAATGTGAATGTCAATGTCAATGTCAATGTCAATGTGAATGTCAATGTGAATGTCAATGTGAATTTCAATGTGATTGTAAATGTGAATGTCAATGTCAATGTCAATGTCAATGTCAATGTCAATGTCAATGTCAATGTCAATGTCAATGTCAATGTCAATGTCAATGTGAATGTCAATGTGAATGTCAATGTCAATGTCAATGTCAATGTCAATGTCAATGTCAATGTCAATGTCAATGTCAATGTCAATGTCAATGTCAATGTCAATGTCAATGTCAATGCCAATGTCAATGCCAATGTCAATATCAATGTGAATGTGAATGTCAATGTGAATGTCAATGTGAATGTCAATGTGAATGTCAATGTGAATGTCAATGTCAATGTCAATGTGAATGTCAATGTGAATGTCAATGTGAATGTCAATGTCAATGTGAATGTCAATGTGAATGTCAATGTCAATGTGAATGTCAATGTGAATGTGAATGTGAATGTGAATGTGAATGTCAATGTCAATGTCAATGTCAATGTCAATGTCAATGTCAATGTCAATGTCAATGTCAATAGCAATGTCAATGTCAATGTCAATGTCAATGTCAATGTCAATGTCAATGTCAATGTCAATGTCAATGTCAATGTCAATGTCAATGTCAATGGCAATGTCAATGTCAATGTCAATGTCAATGTCAATGTCAATGTCAATGTGAATGTCATTGTGAATGTGAATGTGAATGTGAATGTGAATGTCAATGTGAATGTCAATGTGAATGTCAATGTCAATGTCAATGTCAATGTCAATGTCAATGTCAATGTCAATGTCAATGTGAATGTGAATGTGAATGTGAATGTGAATGTGAATGTGAATGTGAATGTGAATGTGAATGTGAATGTGAATGTCAATGTGAATGTGAATGTGAATGTGAATGTCAATGTGAATGTGAATGTCAATGTCAATGTGAATGTGAATGTGAATGTGAATGTGAATGTCAATGTGAATGTGAATGTGAATGTGAATGTGAATGTCAATGTCAATGTCAATGTCAATGTCAATGTCAATGTCAATGTCAATGTCAATGTCAATGTCAATGTGAGTGTCAATGTGAATGTGAATGTCAATGTGAATGTCAATGTGAATGTCAATGTCAATGTGAATGTCAATGTCAATGTGAATGTCAATGACAATGTCAATGTGAATGTGAATGTGAATGTCAATGTCAATGTCAATGTCAATGTCAATGTCAATGTCAATGTCAATGTCAATGTCAATGTCAATGTCAATGTCAACGTCAACGTCAACGTCAACGTCAACGTCAACGTCAACGTCAACGTCAACGTCAACGTCAACGTCAACGTCAACGTCAACGTCAACGTCAACGTCAACGTCAACGTCAATGTCAATGTCAATGTCAATGTGAATGTCAATGTGAATGTGAATGTAAATGTAAATGTCAATGTCAATGTCAATGTCAATGTCAATGTCAATGTCAATGTCAATGTCAATCTCAATGTCAATGTCAATGCCAAGTCAATGTCATTGTCAATGTCAATGTCAATGTCAATGTCAATGCCAATGTCAATGTCAATGTCAATGTCAGTGTCAATGTCAATGTCAATGTCAATGTCAATGTCAATGTCAATGTGAATGTCAATGTGAATGTCAATGTCAATGTGAATGACAATGTCAATGTCAATGTCAATGTCAATGTCAATGTCAATGTGAATGTCAATGTGAATGTGAATGTCAATGTGAATGTCAATGTGAATGTCAATGTGAAAGTCAATGTGAATGTGAATGTCAATGTCAATGTCAATGTGAATGTGAATGTGAATGTGAATGTGAATGTGAATGTGAATGTCAATGTCAATGTCAATGTCAATGGCAATGTCAGTGTCAATGCCAATGTCAATGTCAAAGTCAAAGTCAAAGTCAAAGTCAATGTCAATGTCAATGTCAATGTCAATGTCAATGTCAATGTCAATGTCAATGTCAATGTCAATGACAATGTCAATGTCAATGTCAATGTCAATGTCAATGTCAATGTCAATGTGAATGTCAATGTGAATGTCAATGTCAATCTCAATCTCAATGTCAATGTCAATGTGAATGTGAATGTCAATGTCAATGTCAATGTCAACGTGAATGTGAATGTGAATGTGAATGTGAATGTCAATGTCAATCTCAATCTCAATGTCAATGTCAATGTCAATGTGAATGTCAAGGTGAATGTCAATGTCAATGTCAATGTGAATGTGAATGTGAATGTGAATGTGAATGTCAATGTCAATCTCAATGTCAATGTCAATGTCAATGTCAATGTCAATGTCAATGTCAATGTCAATGTGAATGTCAATGTGAATGTCAATGTGAATGTCAATGTCAATGTGAATGACAATGTGAATGTGAATGTCAATGTCAATGTCAATGTCAATGTGAATGTCAATGTGAAATTCAATGTCAATGTGAATGACAATGTGAATGTGAATGTCAATGTCAATGTCAATGTCAATGTAAATGTCAACGTCAATGTCAATTGGAATGTGAATGTGAATTCTATCTCTCTCTCTCTCTCTCTCTGTCTGATTCACTCTCTCTCTTTTGCTCTCTCTCTCTCTCTCTCTCTCTCTCTCTCTCTCTGACTCTCTCTCTCTATTTCTCTCTCTCTGGGAGTTTTCACAGAAAACCGCATTCGAAAAGTCCATTCAATCAAAAGTTATAAGTAGAAACGTGCCCCCTCCCCCCCTCTCCCCCCTCTCTCTCTGACGCTCTCTCTCTTTCTCTCTCTCGCAGGAAGGTTTTGGAGAAAACCGCATTCGAAAAAGTCCATTCAATCAAAAGTTATAAGCAGAAATGTGCCCCCTCTCCCCCCTCTCTCTCCCTCTCTCCCCCCTCTCTCTCTGACTCTCTCTCTCTCGCTCTCTCTTTCTCTCTCTCTCAGGAAGTTTTCAGAGAAAACCGCATTCGAAAAAGTCCATTCAATCAAAAGTTATAAGTAGAAACGTGCCCCCTCTCCCCCCTCTCTCTCCCTCTCACCCCCCCCCTCTCTCCCCCCCTCTCTCTGACCCTCTCTCTCTTTCTCTCTCTCGCAGAAATGTTTTAGAGAAAACCGCATTCGAAAAAGTCTATTCAATCAAAAGTTATAAGCAGAAACGTGCCCAAAAGTGGGCGAAAAAGTGGTGATGGTGTCACTTGTGACGTCACAACTTTTGAACCAATAGACTTTTACGAATGATCTTTCCTCTAAAACCTAATCCAAGAAACGCCGCGTCTAATGGTCCAAACCGCACATTTGTACGTTTAGCCGTTCTCAAGTGATGCCGTTACAAACATACAGACAGACACGATTTTATTATATACTAGCTGCTCGCGGCGTGCCTCCGGCACGCCCTCGTAGCTAGGCCCTCCGGGCGGGATGCCCTTGCGGGCGGTGCACAATGCGCGTACCAATGACGACACAACTTTTGAACGACTGGACTTTTGCATGGACAGAATTTCATGTCAACCAAATGATTTTCTTGTATTAACTTTGAAATCAACATAAATCTCGAACTGTTTCATTGACATTTAGATTTCGATTGCAAGATTGATGTTAATGTGCACAATCAAATCAAAGAAATGCTTTATATTAATTGGTTTTCTGTGACATCAACATTTCTCATTGCAATGCATTATTATTTAAAAGCATGTACGTGCTGAAGGTGTTTGTAATAATCTATTTCGTCCAATTCCATTTCGCGTTGCTTTGTAGTTCTACCTCTCTCTCTCTTTCTCTCTATCTATCCCTCCCTCTCTCTGTCTCAATCTCAATCTCAATCTCAATCTCAATGTCAATGTCAATGTCAATGTCAATGTCAATGTCAATGTCAATGTCAATGTCAATGTCAATGTCAATGTCAATGTCAATGGGAATGTCAATGTCAATGTCAATGTCAATGTCAATGTCAATGTCAATGTCAATGTCAGTGTCAATGTCAATGCCAATGTCAATGTCAATGTCAATGTCAATGTCAATGTCAATGTCAATGCCAATGTGAATATGAATGACAATGTCAATGTCAACGTCAATGTCAGTTTCAGTGTCAGTGTCAGTGTGAATGTGAATGTCAATGTGAATGTCAATGTCAATGTCAATGTCAATGTCAATGTCAATGTCAATGTCAATGTGGAAGTCAATGTGAATGTCAATGCGAATGTCAATGAGAATGTCAATGTGAATGTCAATGTGAATGTGAATGTGAATGTGAATGTCAATGTCAATGTCAATGTCAATGTCAATGTGAATGTGAATGTGAATGTGAATGTGAATGTGAATGTGAATGTGAATGTCAATGTGAATGTGAATGTGAATGTGAATGTGAATGTCAATGTGAATGTGAATGTGAATGTGAATGTGAATGTGAATGTCAATGTCAATGTGAATGTCAATGTGAATGTCAATGTGAATGTCAATGTGAATGTCAATGTCAATGTCAATGTGAATGTCAATGTGAATGTCAATGTGAATGTCAATGTCAATGTGAATGTCAATGTGAATGTCAATGTCAATGTGAATGTCAATGTGAATGTGAATGTGAATGTGAATGTGAATGTGAATGTCAATGTCAATGTCAATGTCAATGTCAATGTCAATGTCAATGTCAATGTCAATGTCAATGTCAATGTCAATGTCAATGTCAATGTCAATGTCAATGTCAATGTCAATGCCAATGTCAATGCCAATGTCAATATCAATGTGAATGTGAATGTGAATGTCAATGTGAATGTCAATGTGAATGTGAATGTGAATGTCAATGTCAATGTCAATGTCAATGTGAATGTCAATGTGAATGTCAATGTGAATTTCAATGTGATTGTAAATGTCAATGTCAATGTCAATGTCAATGTCAATGTCAATGTCAATGTCAATGTCAATGTGAATGTCAATGTCAATGTGAATGTCAATGTGAATGTCAATGTCAATGTGAATGTCAATGTCAATGTCAATGTCAATGTCAATGTCAATGTCAATGTCAATGTCAATGTCAATGTCAATGTCAATGTCAATGTCAATGTCAATGTCAATGTGAATGTGAATGTGAATGTGAATGTGAATGTGAATGTGAATGTGAATGTCAATGTCAATGTCAATGTGAATGTGAATGTGAATGTGAATGTCAATGTGAATGTGAATGTCAATGTCAATGTGAATGTGAATGTGAATGTCAATGTGAATGTCAATGTGAATGTGAATGTGAATGTGAATGTGAATGTCAATGTGAATGTGAATGTCAATGTGAATGTGAATGTCAATGTCAATGTCAATGTGAATGTGAATGTCAATGTCAATGTCAATGTGAATGTCAATGTGAATGTCAATGTGAATGTCAATGTCAATGTGAATGTCAATGTCAATGTGAATGTCAATGTCAATGTGAATGTCAATGTGAATGTCAATGTCAATGTGAATGTGAATGACAATGTCAATGTGAATGTGAATGTGAATGTCAATGTCAATGTCAATGTCAATGTCAATGTCAATGTCAATGTCAATGTCAATGTGAATGTGAGTGTCAATGTGAATGTGAATGTGAATGTGAATGTGAATGACAATGTCAATGTCAATGTCAATGTGAATGTGAATGCCAATGTGAATGTGAATGACAATGTCAATGTGAATGTGAATGTGAATGTCAATGTCAATGTCAATGTCAATGTCAATGTCAATGTCAATGTCAATGTCAATGTCAATGTCAATGTCAATGTCAACGTCAACGTCAACGTCAACGTCAACGTCAACGTCAACGTCAACGTCAACGTCAACGTCAACGTCAACGTCAACGTCAATGTCAATGTCAATGTGAATGTCAATGTGAATGTGAATGTAAATGTAAATGTCAATGTCAATGTCAATGTCAATGTCAATGTCAATGTCAATGTCAATGTCAATGTCAATGTCAATGTCAATGTCAATCTCAATGTCAATGTCAATGCCAAGTCAATGTCATTGTCAATGTCAATGTCAATGTCAATGTCAATGCCAATGTCAATGTCAATGTCAATGTCAGTGTCAATGTCAATGTCAATGTCAATGTCAATGTCAATGTCAATGTGAATGTCAATGTGAATGTCAATGTCAATGTGAATGACAATGTCAATGTCAATGTCAATGTCAATGTCAATGTCAATGTGAATGTCAATGTGAATGTGAATGTCAATGTGAATGTCAATGTGAATGTCAATGTGAAAGTCAATGTGAATGTGAATGTCAATGTCAATGTCAATGTCAATGTGAATGTGAATGTGAATGTGAATGTGAATGTCAATGTCAATGTCAATGTCAATGGCAATGTCAGTGTCAATGTCAATGCCAATGTCAATGTCAAAGTCAAAGTCAATGTCAATGTCAATGTCAATGTCAATGTCAATGTCAATGTCAATGTCAATGTCAATGTCAATGACAATGTCAATGTCAATGTCAATGTCAATGTCAATGTCAATGTCAATGTCAATGTGAATGTCAATGTGAATGTCAATGTGAATGTCAATGTGAATGTGAATGTGAATGTGAATGTCAATGTCAATGTCAATGTCAATGTGAATGTGAATGTGAATGTGAATGTGAATGTCAATGTCAATCTCAATCTCAATGTCAATGTCAATGTCAATGTGAATGTCAAGGTGAATGTCAATGTCAATGTCAATGTGAATGTGAATGTGAATGTGAATGTGAATGTCAATGTCAATCTCAATGTCAATGTCAATGTCAATGTCAATGTCAATGTCAATGTCAATGTCAATGTCAATGTCAATGTCAATGTGAATGTCAATGTGAATGTCAATGTCAATGTGAATGACAATGTGAATGTGAATGTCAATGTCAATGTCAATGTCAATGTCAATGTCAATGTGAAATTCAATGTCAATGTGAATGACAATGTGAATGTGAATGTCAATGTCAATGTCAATGTCAATGTAAATGTCAACGTCAATGTCAATTGGAATGTGAATGTGAATTCTATCTCTCTCTCTCTCTCTCTCTGTCTGATTCACTCTCTCTCTTTTGCTCTCTCTCTCTCTCTCTCTCTCTCTCTCTCTCTCTGACTCTCTCTCTCTTTCTCTCTCTCTGGGAGTTTTCACAGAAAACCGCATTCGAAAAAGTCCATTCAATCAAAAGTTATAAGTAGAAACGTGCCCCCTCCCCCCCTCTCCCCCCTCTCTCTCTGACGCTCTCTCTCTTTCTCTCTCTCGCAGGAAGGTTTTGGAGAAAACCGCATTCGAAAAAGTCCATTCAATCAAAAGTTATAAGCAGAAATGTGCCCCCTCTCCCCCCTCTCTCTCCCTCTCTCCCCCCTCTCTCTCTGACTCTCTCTCTCTCGCTCTCTCTTTCTCTCTCTCTCAGGAAGTTTTCAGAGAAAACCGCATTCGAAAAAGTCCATTCAATCAAAAGTTATAAGTAGAAACGTGCCCCCTCTCCCCCCTCTCTCTCCCTCTCACCCCCCCCTCTCTCCCCCCCTCTCTCTGACCCTCTCTCTCTTTCTCTCTCTCGCAGAAATGTTTTAGAGAAAACCGCATTCGAAAAAGTCTATTCAATCAAAAGTTATAAGCAGAAACGTGCCCAAAAGTGGGCGAAAAAGTGGTGATGGTGTCACTTGTGACGTCACAACTTTTGAACCAATAGACTTTTACGAATGATCTTTACTCTAAAACCTAATCCAAGAAACGCCGCGTCTAATGGTCCAAACCGCACATTTGTACGTTTAGCCGTTCTCAAGTGATGCCGTTACAAACATACAGACAGACACGATTTTATTATATACTAGCTGCTCGTGGCGTGCCTTCGGCACGCCCTCGTAGCTAGGCCCTCCGGGCGGGCCCCCCCCCCTTGTTGGTGGTGCACAATGCGCGCACCAATGTCATCACAACTTTTGAACGACCTGACTTTTGCATGGACAGAATTTCATGTCCACCAAATGATTTATTTTCGTGTATTAACTTTGAAATCACAATAGGTCTCAAGATGTTTTACTTACATTTCTATTTCGATTGCGAGATCGATGTTAATGTACACAATCAAAACAAAGAAATGCTTTATTTCAATTGGTTTTCTGTGATATCAACATTTCTCATTGCAATGCATTATTTTTTAAAAGCATGTACGTGCTGAAGGTGTTTGTCATAATCTATTACGTCCAATTCCATTTCGCGTTGCTCTGTAGTTTACCTCTCTCTCTCTCTTTCTCTCTCTCTATCCCTCCCTCACTCTGTCTCTGAAACGTTTTAGAGCAAATCCCATTCGAAAAAGTCCATTCGTTGATAAGTTACTGTCGGTGTCAGTGACAGTGACAGTGTCAATGTGAATGTATTTGTGAAAGTCAATGTGAATGTCAATGTGAATGTGAATGTGAATGTCAATGTGAATGTCAATGTCAATGTCAATGTCAATGTCAATGTCAATGTCAATGTGAATGTCAATGTGAATGTCAATGTGAATGTGAATGTCAATGTGAATGTCAATGTGAATGTCAATGTGAATGTGAATGTGAATGTGAATGTCAATGTCAATGTCAATGTGAATGTGAATGTCAATGTGAATGTCAATGTGAATGTCAATGTCAATGTGAATGTCAATGTGAATGTCAATGTCAATGTGAATGTGAATGTGAATGTGAATGTGAATGTGAATGTGAATGTGAATGTCAATGTCAATGTCAATGTCAATGTCAATGTCAATGTCAATGTCAATGTCAATGTCAATGTCAATGTGAATGTCAATGTCAATGTGAATGTCAATGTCAATGTCAATGTGAATGTGAATGTCAATGTGAATGTCAATGTGAATGTCAATGTCAATGTGAATGTCAATGTGAATGTCAATGTCAATGTGAATGTCAATGTGAATGTGAATGTGAATGTGAATGTGAATGTCAATGTCAATGTCAATGTCAATGTCAATGTGAATGTCAATGTGAATTTCAATGTGATTGTAAATGTGAATGTCAATGTCAATGTCAATGTCAATGTCAATGTCAATGTCAATGTCAATGTCAATGTCAATGTCAATGTCAATGTCAATGTCAATGTCAATGTCAATGTGAATGTCAATGTCAATGTGAATGTCAATGTCAATGTCAATGTCAATGTCAATAGCAATGTCAATGTCAATGTCAATGTCAATGTCAATGTCAATGTGAATGTCAATGTGAATGTCAATGTGAATGTCAATGTGAATGTCAATGTGAATGTCAATGTGAATGTCAATGTGAATGTCAATGTGAATGTCAATGTGAATGTCAATGTCAATGTCAATGTCAATGTCAATGTCAATGTCAATGTCAATGTCAATGTCAATGTCAATATCAATGTCAATGTCAATGACAATGTCAATGTCAATGTCAATATCAATGTCAATGTGAATGTGAATGTCAATGTCAATGTCAATGTGAATGTGAATGTGAATGTGAATGTGAATGTCAATGTGAATGTGAATGTGAATGTGAATGTGAATGTCAATGTGAATGTCAATGTGAATGTGAATGTGAATGTGAATGTGAATGTGAATGTGAATGTGAATGTGAATGTGAATGTGAATGTGAATGTGAATGTGAATGTGAATGTGAATGTCAATGTCAATGTCAATGTCAATGTCAATGTCAATGTCAATGTCAATGTCAATGTCAATGCCAATGCCAATGCCAATGCCAATGCCAATGTCAATGTCAATGTCAATGTCAATGTCAATGTCAATGTCAATGTCAATGTGAATGTGAATGTGAATGTGAATGTCAGTGTCAGTGTCAGTGTCAGTGCCAGTGTCAATGTTAATGTCAGTGTCAATGTCAATGTCAATGTCAATGTCAATGTCAATGTTAATGTCCATGTCAATGTCCATGTCAATGTCAATGTCAATGTCAATGTGAATGTGAATGTGAATGTGAATGTGAATGTGAATGTGAATGTGAATGTGAATGTGAATGTCAATGTCAATGTGAATGTGAATGTGAATGTGAATGTCAATGTGAATGTGAATGTCAATGTCAATGTGAATGTGAATGTGAATGTCAATGTGAATGTCAATGTGAATGTGAATGTGAATGTGAATGTGAATGTCAATGTGAATGTGAATGTCAATGTGAATGTGAATGTCAATGTCAATGTCAATGTGAATGTGAATGTCAATGTCAATGTCAATGTGAATGTCAATGTGAATGTCAATGTGAATGTCAATGTCAATGTGAATGTCAATGTCAATGTGAATGTCAATGTGAATGTCAATGTCAATGTGAATGTGAATGACAATGTCAATGTGAATGTGAATGTGAATGTCAATGTCAATGTCAATGTCAATGTCAATGTCAATGTCAATGTCAATGTCAATGTCAATGTCAATGTGAATGTGAGTGTCAATGTGAATGTGAATGTGAATGTGAATGTGAATGACAATGTCAATGTCAATGTCAATGTGAATGCCAATGTGAATGTGAATGACAATGTCAATGTGAATGTGAATGTCAATGTCAATGTGAATGTGAATGTAAATGTAAATGTCAATGTCAATGTCAATGTCAATGTCAATGCCAATGTCAATGTCAACGTCAACGTCAACGTCAACGTCAACGTCAACGTCAACGTCAACGTCAACGTCAACGTCAACGTCAACGTCAACGTCAACGTCAACGTCAATGTCAATGTCAATGTCAATGTCAATGTCAATGTGAATGTCAATGTGAATGTGAGTGTCAATGTGAATGTGAATGTGAATGTGAATGTGAATGACAATGTCAATGTCAATGTCAATGTGAATGCCAATGTGAATGTGAATGACAATGTCAATGTGAATGTGAATGTGAATGTCAATGTCAATGTCAATGTCAATGTCAATGTCAATGTCAATGTCAATGTCAATGTCAATGTCAATGTCAACGTCAACGTCAACGTCAACGTCAACGTCAACGTCAACGTCAACGTCAACGTCAACGTCAACGTCAACGTCAACGTCAACGTCAACGTCAATGTCAATGTCAATGTCAATGTGAATGTCAATGTGAATGTGAATGTAAATGTAAATGTCAATGTCAATGTCAATGTCAATGTCAATGTCAATGTCAATGTCAATCTCAATGTCAATGTCAATGCCAAGTCAATGTCATTGTCAATGTCAATGTCAATGTCAATGTCAATGCCAATGTCAATGTCAATGTCAATGTCAGTGTCAATGTCAATGTCAATGTCAATGTCAATGTCAATGTCAATGTGAATGTCAATGTGAATGTCAATGTCAATGTGAATGACAATGTCAATGTCAATGTCAATGTCAATGTCAATGTGAATGTCAATGTGAATGTGAATGTCAATGTGAATGTCAATGTGAATGTCAATGTGAAAGTCAATGTGAATGTGAATGTCAATGTCAATGTCAATGTCAATGTGAATGTGAATGTGAATGTGAATGTCAATGTCAATGTCAATGTCAATGGCAATGTCAGTGTCAATGTCAATGCCAATGTCAAAGTCAATGTCAATGTCAATGTCAATGTCAATGTCAATGTCAATGTCAATGTCAATGTCAATGTCAATGTCAATGTGAATGTCAATGTCAATGTGAATGTCAATGTCAATGTCAATGTCAATGTCAATAGCAATGTCAATGTCAATGTCAATGTCAATGTCAATGTCAATGTGAATGTCAATGTCAATGTCAATGTGAATGTCAATGTGAATGTCAATGTGAATGTCAATGTGAATGTCAATGTGAATGTCAATGTGAATGTCAATGTGAATGTCAATGTGAATGTCAATGTCAATGTCAATGTCAATGTCAATGTCAATGTCAATGTCAATGTCAATGTCAATGTCAATGTCAATGTCAATGTCAATGTCAATGTCAATGTCAATGACAATGTCAATGTCAATGTCAATATCAATGTGAATGTGAATGTGAATGTGAATGTCAATGTCAATGTGAATGTGAATGTGAATGTGAATGTGAATGTCAATGTGAATGTGAATGTGAATGTGAATGTGAATGTCAATGTGAATGTCAATGTGAATGTGAATGTCAATGTGAATGTGAATGTGAATGTGAATGTGAATGTGAATGTGAATGTGAATGTGAATGTGAATGTGAATGTGAATGTCAATGTCAATGTCAATGTCAATGTCAATGTCAATGTCAATGTCAATGTCAATGTCAATGCCAATGCCAATGCCAATGCCAATGCCAATGTCAATGTCAATGTCAATGTCAATGTCAATGTCAATGTCAATGTCAATGTGAATGTGAATGTGAATGTCAGTGTCAGTGTCAGTGTCAGTGCCAGTGTCAATGTTAATGTCAGTGTCAATGTCAATGTCAATGTCAATGTCAATGTCAATGTCAATGTCAATGTTAATGTCCATGTCAATGTCCATGTCAATGTCAATGTCAATGTCAATGTCAATGTGAATGTGAATGTGAATGTGAATGTGAATGTGAATGTGAATGTGAATGTGAATGTGAATGTGAATGTGAATGTGAATGTGAATGTGAATGTCAATGTGAATGTGAATGTCAATGTGAATGTGAATGTCAATGTCAATGTCAATGTGAATGTGAATGTCAATGTCAATGTCAATGTGAATGTCAATGTGAATGTCAATGTGAATGTCAATGTCAATGTCAATGTGAATGTCAATGTCAATGTGAATGTCAATGTGAATGTCAATGTCAATGTGAATGTGAATGACAATGTCAATGTGAATGTGAATGTGAATGTCAATGTCAATGTCAATGTCAATGTCAATGTCAATGTCAATGTCAATGTCAATGTCAATGTGAATGTGAGTGTCAATGTGAATGTGAATGTGAATGTGAATGTGAATGACAATGTCAATGTCAATGTCAATGTGAATGCCAATGTGAATGTGAATGACAATGTCAATGTGAATGTGAATGTGAATGTCAATGTCAATGTCAATGTCAATGTCAATGTCAATGTCAATGTCAATGTCAATGTCAATGTCAATGTCAACGTCAACGTCAACGTCAACGTCAACGTCAACGTCAACGTCAACGTCAACGTCAACGTCAACGTCAACGTCAACGTCAACGTCAACGTCAACGTCAACGTCAACGTCAATGTCAATGTCAATGTCAATGTCAATGTCAATGTCAATGTGAATGTCAATGTGAATGTGAATGTAAATGTAAATGTCAATGTCAATGTCAATGTCAATGTCAATGTCAATGTCAATGTCAATCTCAATGTCAATGTCAATGCCAAGTCAATGTCATTGTCAATGTCAATGTCAATGTCAATGTCAATGCCAATGTCAATGTCAATGTCAATGTCAGTGTCAATGTCAATGTCAATGTCAATGTCAATGTCAATGTCAATGTGAATGTCAATGTGAATGTCAATGTCAATGTGAATGACAATGTCAATGTCAATGTCAATGTCAATGTCAATGTCAATGTCAATGTGAATGTCAATGTGAATGTGAATGTCAATGTGAATGTCAATGTGAATGTCAATGTGAAAGTCAATGTGAATGTGAATGTCAATGTCAATGTGAATGTCAATGTCAATCTCAATCTCAATGTCAATGTCAATGTCAATGTGAATGTCAAGGTGAATGTCAATGTCAATGTCAATGTGAATGTGAATGTGAATGTGAATGTGAATGTCAATGTCAATCTCAATGTCAATGTCAATGTCAATGTCAATGTCAATGTCAATGTCAATGTCAATGTCAATGTCAATGTCAATGTCAATGTGAATGTCAATGTGAATGTCAATGTCAATGTGAATGACAATGTCAATGTCAATGTCAATGTCAATGTCAATGTCAATGTCAATGTCAATGTCAATGTCAATGTCAATGTCAATGTCAATGTCAATGTCAATGTCAATGTCAATGTCAATGCCAATGTCAATGCCAATGTCAATATCAATGTGAATGTGAATGTGAATGTCAATGTGAATGTCAATGTGAATGTGAATGTGAATGTCAATGTCAATGTCAATGTCAATGTGAATGTCAATGTGAATGTCAATGTGAATTTCAATGTGATTGTAAATGTGAATGTCAATGTCAATGTCAATGTCAATGTCAATGTCAATGTCAATGTCAATGTCAATGTCAATGTCAATGTCAATGTCAATGTCAATGTGAATGTCAATGTCAATGTGAATGTCAATGTCAATGTCAATGTCAATGTCAATAGCAATGTCAATGTCAATGTCAATGTCAATGTCAATGTCAATGTCAATGTCAATGTCAATGTCAATGTGAATGTCAATGTGAATGTCAATGTGAATGTCAATGTGAATGTCAATGTGAATGTCAATGTGAATGTCAATGTGAATGTCAATGTCAATGTCAATGTCAATGTCAATGTCAATGTCAATGTCAATGTCAATGTCAATGTCAATGTCAATGTCAATGTCAATGTCAATGTCAATGTCAACGACAATGTCAATGTCAATGTCAATATCAATGTCAATGTGAATGTGAATGTGAATGTCAATGTCAATGTGAATGTGAATGTGAATGTGAATGTGAATGTCAATGTGAATGTGAATGTGAATGTGAATGTGAATGTCAATGTGAATGTCAATGTGAATGTGAATGTCAATGTGAATGTGAATGTGAATGTGAATGTGAATGTGAATGTGAATGTCAATGTCAATGTCAATGTCAATGTCAATGTCAATGTCAATGTCAATGTCAATGTCAATGTCAATGTGAATGTCAATGTCAATGTGAATGTCAATGTCAATGTCAATGTGAATGTGAATGTCAATGTGAATGTCAATGTGAATGTCAATGTCAATGTGAATGTCAATGTGAATGTCAATGTCAATGTGAATGTCAATGTGAATGTGAATGTGAATGTGAATGTGAATGTCAATGTCAATGTCAATGTCAATGTCAATGTGAATGTCAATGTGAATTTCAATGTGATTGTAAATGTGAATGTCAATGTCAATGTCAATGTCAATGTCAATGTCAATGTCAATGTCAATGTCAATGTCAATGTCAATGTCAATGTCAATGTCAATGTCAATGTCAATGTCAATGTGAATGTCAATGTCAATGTGAATGTCAATGTCAATGTCAATGTCAATGTCAATAGCAATGTCAATGTCAATGTCAATGTCAATGTCAATGTCAATGTGAATGTCAATGTCAATGTCAATGTGAATGTCAATGTGAATGTCAATGTGAATGTCAATGTGAATGTCAATGTGAATGTCAATGTGAATGTCAATGTGAATGTCAATGTGAATGTCAATGTGAATGTCAATGTGAATGTCAATGTGAATGTCAATGTGAATGTCAATGTGAATGTCAATGTGAATGTCAATGTCAATGTCAATGTCAATGTCAATGTCAATGTCAATGTCAATGTCAATGTCAATGTCAATGTCAATGTCAATGTCAATGTCAATGACAATGTCAATGTCAATGTCAATATCAATGTCAATGTGAATGTGAATGTGAATGTCAATGTCAATGTGAATGTGAATGTGAATGTGAATGTGAATGTGAATGTGAATGTGAATGTGAATGTGAATGTGAATGTCAATGTGAATGTCAATGTGAATGTGAATGTGAATGTGAATGTGAATGTGAATGTGAATGTGAATGTGAATGTGAATGTGAATGTGAATGTGAATGTGAATGTCAATGTCAATGTCAATGTCAATGTCAATGTCAATGTCAATGTCAATGTCAATGTCAATGTCAATGCCAATGCCAATGCCAATGCCAATGCCAATGTCAATGTCAATGTCAATGTCAATGTCAATGTCAATGTCAATGTCAATGTCCATGTCAATGTCAATGTCAATGTCAATGTCAATGTCAATGTGAATGTGAATGTGAATGTGAATGTGAATGTGAATGTGAATGTGAATGTGAATGTCAATGTCAATGTGAATGTGAATGTGAATGTGAATGTCAATGTGAATGTGAATGTCAATGTCAATGTGAATGTGAATGTGAATGTCAATGTGAATGTCAATGTGAATGTGAATGTGAATGTGAATGTGAATGTCAATGTGAATGTGAATGTCAATGTGAATGTGAATGTCAATGTACATGTCAATGTGAATGTGAATGTCAATGTCAATGTCAATGTGAATGTCAATGTGAATGTCAATGTGAATGTCAATGTCAATGTGAATGTCAATGTCAATGTGAATGTCAATGTGAATGTCAATGTCAATGTGAATGTGAATGACAATGTCAATGTGAATGTGAATGTGAATGTCAATGTCAATGTCAATGTCAATGTCAATGTCAATGTCAATGTCAATGTCAATGTCAATGTCAATGTGAATGTGAGTGTCAATGTGAATGTGAATGTGAATGTGAATGTGAATGACAATGTCAATGTCAATGTCAATGTGAATGCCAATGTGAATGTGAATGACAATGTCAATGTGAATGTGAATGTGAATGTCAATGTCAATGTCAATGTCAATGTGAATGTCAATGTCAATGTCAATGTCAATGTCAATGTCAATGTCAATGTCAACGTCAACGTCAACGTCAACGTCAACGTCAACGTCAACGTCAACGTCAACGTCAACGTCAACGTCAACGTCAACGTCAACGTCAACGTCAACGTCAACGTCAATGTCAATGTCAATGTGAATGTCAATGTGAATGTGAATGTAAATGTAAATGTCAATGTCAATGTCAATGTCAATGTCAATGTCAATGCCAATGTCAATGTCAACGTCAACGTCAACGTCAACGTCAACGTCAACGTCAACGTCAACGTCAACGTCAACGTCAACGTCAACGTCAACGTCAACGTCAATGTCAATGTCAATGTCAATGTCAATGTCAATGTGAATGTCAATGTGAATGTGAGTGTCAATGTGAATGTGAATGTGAATGTGAATGTGAATGACAATGTCAATGTCAATGTCAATGTGAATGCCAATGTGAATGTGAATGACAATGTCAATGTGAATGTGAATGTGAATGTGAATGTCAATGTCAATGTCAATGTCAATGTCAATGTCAATGTCAATGTCAATGTCAATGTCAATGTCAATGTCAACGTCAACGTCAACGTCAACGTCAACGTCAACGTCAACGTCAACGTCAACGTCAACGTCAACGTCAACGTCAACGTCAACGTCAACGTCAATGTCAATGTCAATGTGAATGTGAATGTGAATGTGAATGTAACTGTAAATGTCAATGTCAATGTCAATGTCAATGTCAATGTCAATGTCAATGTCAATGTCAATCTCAATGTCAATGTCAATGCCAAGTCAATGTCATTGTCAATGTCAATGTCAATGTCAATGTCAATGCCAATGTCAATGTCAATGTCAATGTCAGTGTCAATGTCAATGTCAATGTCAATGTCAATGTCAATGTCAATGTGAATGTCAATGTGAATGTCAATGTCAATGTGAATGACAATGTCAATGTCAATGTCAATGTCAATGTCAATGTCAATGTGAATGTCAATGTGAATGTGAATGTCAATGTGAATGTCAATGTGAATGTCAATGTGAAAGTCAATGTGAATGTGAATGTCAATGTCAATGTCAATGTCAATGTGAATGTGAATGTGAATGTGAATGTCA
>OU744325.1:1972684-1992684 GCA_916610235.2 Lasioglossum morio | reverse complement strand
ATTTCAATGTGTATGTCAATGTGAATGTCAATGTCAATGTCAATGTCAATGTCAATGTCAAAGTCAATGTCAATGTCAATGTCAATGTCAATGTCAATCTCAATCTCAATGTCAATGTCAATGTCAATGTGAATGTCAAGGTGAATGTCAATCTCAATCTCAATGTCAATGTCAATGTCAATGTGAATGTCAAGGTGAATGTCAATGTCAATGTCAATGTGAATGTGAATGTGAATGTCAATGTGAATGTCAATGTCAATCTCAATCTCAATGTCAATGTCAATGTCAATGTCAATGTCAATGTCAATGTCAATGTCAATGTCAATGTCAATGTCAATGTCAATGTCAATGTCAATGTCAATGTCAATGTCAATGTCAATGTCAATGTCAATGTCAATGTGAATGTCAATGTGAATGTCAATGTGAATGTGAATGTGAATGTGAATGTCAATGTCAATGTCAATGTCAATGTGAATGTGAATGTGAATGTGAATGTCAATGTCAATCTCAATCTCAATGTCAATGTCAATGTGAATGTCAAGGTGAATGTCAATGTCAATGTCAATGTCAATGTGAATGTGAATGTGAATGTGAATGTGAATGTCAATGTCAATCTCAATCTCAATGTCAATGTCAATGTCAATGTCAATGTCAATGTCAATGTCAATGTCAATGTCAATGTCAATGTCAATGTGAATGTCAATGTCAATGTCAATGTCAATGTCAATGTGAAATTCAATGTCAATGTGAATGACAATGTGAATGTCAATGTCAATGTCAATGTCAATGTCAATGTCAATGTCAATGTCAATGTCAATGTCAATGTCAATGTCAATGTCAATGTCAACGTCAATGTCAATTGGAATGTGAATGTGAATTCTATCTCTCTCTCTCTCTCTCTGTCTGACTCACTCTCTCTCTGTTTTGCTCTCTCTCTCTCTCTCTCTCTCTCTCTCTCTCTGACTCTCTCTCTCTTTCTCTCTCTCTGGGAGTTTTCACAGAAAACCGCATTCGAAAAAGTCCATTCAATCAAAAGTTATAAGTAGAAACGTGCCCCCTCCCCCCCTCTCCCCCCTCTCTCTCTGACCCTCTCTCTCTTTCTCTCTCTCGCAGGAAGGTTTTAGAGAAAACCGCATTCGAAAAAGTCCATTCAATCAAAAGTTATAAGCAGAAATGTGTCCTCTCTCCCCCCCCTCACTCTCTCCCTCTCTCGCCCCTCTCTCTTTGACTCTCTCTCTCTCTCTCTTTCTCTCTCTCAGGAAGGTTTCAGAGAAAACTGCATTCGAAAAAGTCCATTCAATCAAAAGTTATAAGTAGAAACGTGCCCCCTCTCCCCCCTCTATCTCCCTCTCCCCCCCCTCTCTCTGACGCTCTCTCTCTTTCTCTCTCTCTCAGGAAGTTTTCAGAGAAAACCGCATTCGAAAAAGTCCATTCAATCAAAAGTTATAAGTAGAAACGTGCCCCCTCTCCCCCCTCTCTCTCCCTCTCACCCCCCCCCCTCTCTCCCCCCCTCTCTCTGACCCTCTCTCTCTTTCTCTCTCTCGCAGAAATGTTTTAGAGAAAACCGCATTCGAAAAAGTCTATTCAATCAAAAGTTATAAGCAGAAACGTGCCCAAAAGAGGGCGAAAAAGTGGTGATGGTGTCACTTGTGACGTCACAACTTTTGAACCAATAGACTTTTACGAATGATCTTTACTCTAAAACCTAATCCAAGAAACGCCGCGTCTAATGGTCCAAACCGCACATTTGTACGTTTAGCCGTTCTCAAGTGATGCCGTTACAAACATACATACAGACATACAGACAGACACGATTTTATTATATACTAGCTGCTCGCGGCGTGCCTCCGGCACGCCCTCGTAGCTAGGCCCTCCGGGCGGGATGCCCTTGCGGGCGGTGCACAATGCGTGTACCAATGACGTCACAACTTTTGAACGACTGGACTTTTGCATGGACAGAATTTCATGTCAACCAAATGATTTTCTTGTATTAACTTTGAAATCAACATAAATCTCGAACTGTTTCATTGACATTTCGATTTCGATTGCAAGATTGATGTTAATGTGCACAATCAAAACAAAGAAATGCTTTATATTAATTGGTTTTCTGTGACATCAACATTTCTCATTGCAATGCATTATTATTTAAAAGCATGTACGTGCTGAAGGTGTTTGTAATAATCTATTTCGTCCAATTCCATTTCGCGTTGCTTTGTAGTTCTACCTCTCTCTCTCTTTCTCTCTATCTATCCCTCCCTCTCTCTGTCTCAATCTCAATCTCAATCTCAATCTCAATGTCAATGTAAATGTCAATGTCAATGTCAATGTCAATGTCAATGTCAATGTCAATGTCAATGTCAATGTCAATGTCAATGTCAATGTCAATGTCAATGTCAATGTCAATGTCAATGTCAATGTCAATGTCAATGTCAATGTCAATGTCAATGTCAGTGTCAATGTCAATGCCAATGTCAATGTCAATGTCAATGTCAATGTCAATGTCAATGTCAATGCCAATGTGAATATGAATGACAATGTCAATGTCAACGTCAATGTCAGTTTCAGTGTCAGTGTCAGTGTGAATGTGAATGTCAATGTGAATGTCAATGTGAATGTCAATGTCAATGTCAATGTCAATGTCAATGTGGAAGTCAATGTGAATGTCAATGTGAATGTCAATGAGAATGTGAATGTGAATGTCAATGTGAATGTGAATGTGAATGTGAATGTGAATGTCAATGTCAATGTCAATGTCAATGTCAATGTCAATGTGAATGTCAATGTGAATGTGAATGTGAATGTGAATGTGAATGTCAATGTCAATGTCAATGTGAATGTGAATGTGAATGTTAATGTGAATGTGAATGTGAATGTGAATGTCAATGTCAATGTGAATGTCAATGTGAATGTCAATGTGAATGTCAATGTGAATGTCAATGTGAATTTCAATGTGAATTTCAATGTGAATGTCAATGTCAATGTCAATGTCAGTGTCAATGTCAATGCCAATGTCAATGTCAAAGTCAAAGTCAAAGTCAATGTCAATGTCAATGTCAATGTCAATGTCAATGTCAATGTCAATGTCAATGTCAATGTCAATGTCAATGTCAATGTCAATGACAATGTCAATGTCAATGTCAATGTCAATGTCAATGTCAATGTCAATGTGAATGTCAATGTGAATGTCAATGTCAATGTCAATGTCAATGTCAATGTCAATGTCAATGTCAATGTCAATGTCAATGTCAATGTCAATGTGAATGTCAATGTGAATGTGAATGTGAATGTGAATGTCAATGTCAATGTCAATGTCAATGTGAATGTGAATGTGAATGTCAATGTCAATCTCAATCTCAATGTCAATGTCAATGTCAATGTGAATGTCAAGGTGAATGTCAATGTCAATGTCAATGTGAATGTGAATGTGAATGTGAATGTCAATGTGAATGTGAATGTCAATGTGAATGTCAATGTGAATGTCAATGTCAATGTCAATGTGAATGTCAATGTGAATGTAAATGTGAATGTCAATGTGAATGTCAATGTGAATGTCAATGTCAATACGAACGTCAATGTCAATGTGAATGTGAATGTGAATGTGAATGTCAATGTGATTGTCAATGTCAATGTCAATGTCAATGTCAATGTCAATGTCAATGTCAATGTGAATGACAATGTCAATGTCAATGTCAATGTCAATGTGAATGTCAATGTGAATGTCAATGTCAATGTGAATGACAATGTGAATGTGAATGTCAATGTCAATGTCAATGTCAATGTGAATGTCAATGTGAAATTCAATGTCAATGTGAATGACAATGTGAATGTGAATGTCAATGTCAATGTCAATGTCAATGTCAATGTCAATGTCAATGTCAATGTCAATGTCAATGTCAATGTCAATGTCAATGTCAATGTCAATGTCAATGTCAATGTCAATGTCAATGTCAATGTAAATGTCAATGTCAATGTCGATGTCAATGTGAATGTCAATGTGAATGTGAATGTCAATGTGAATGTCAATGTGAATGTCAATGTCAATGTCAATGTGAATGTCAATGTGAATGTAAATGTGAATGTCAATGTGAATGTCAATGTGAATGTCAATGTCAATACGAACGTCAATGTCAATGTGAATGTGAATGTGAATGTGAATGTCAATGTGATTGTCAATGTCAATGTCAATGTCAATGTCAATGTCAATGTCAATGTCAATGTGAATGACAATGTCAATGTCAATGTAAATGTCAATGTCAATGTCAATGTGAATGTCAATGTCAATGTCAATGTCAATGTCAATGTCAATGTCAATGTCAGTGTCAATGTGAATGTCAATGTGAATGTCAATGTGAATGTCAATGTGAATGTGAATGACAATGTGAATGTCAATGTGAATGTGAATGTCAACGTCAATGTCAGTTTCAGTGTCAGTGTCAGTGTGAATGTGAATGTCAATGTCAATGTCAATGTCAATGTCAATGTGAATGTCAATGTGAATGTCAATGTCAATGTGAATGGCAATGAGAATGTGAATGTGAATGTGAATGACAATGTCAATGTCAATGTCAATGTCAATGTCAATGTCAATGTCAATGTCAATGTCAATGTGAATGTCAATGTGAATGTCAATGTCAATGTCAATGTCAATGTCAATGCCAATGTGAATGTGAATGACAATGTCAATGTCAACGTCAATGTGAATGTCAATGTGAATGTCAATGTCAATCTCAATCTCAATGTCAATGTCAATGTGAATGTGAATGTGAATGTGAATGTGAATGTGAATGTGAATGTGAATGTGAATGTGAATGTGAATGTGAATGTGAATGTGAATGTGAATGTGAATGTGAATGTGAATGTGAATGTGAATGTCAATGTCAATGTCAATGTCAATGTGAATGTGAATGTCAATGTGAATGGCAATGAGAATGTGAATGTCAATGTCAATGTCAATGTCAATGTGAATGGCAATGTGAATGTGAATGTCAATGTCAATGTCAATGTCAAAGTGAATGTCAATGTGAATGTCAATGTCAATGTCGATGTCAATGTGAATGTCAATGTGAATGTGAATGTCAATGTGAATGTCAATGTGAATGTCAATGTCAATGCCAATGTCAATGTGAATGTCAATGTGAATGTCAATGTGAATGTCAATGTGAATGTCAATGTGAATGTCAATGTCAATACGAACGTCAATGTCAATGTGAATGTGAATGTGAATGTCAATGTCAATGTCAATGTCAATGTCAATGTCAATGTCAATGTGAATGTGAATGTGAATGACAATGTCAATGTCAACGTCAATGTGAATGTCAATGTGAATGTCAATGTCAATGTCAATGTCAATGTCAATGTCAATGTCAGTGTCAATGTGAATGTCAATGTGAATGTCAATGTGAATGTGAATGACAATGTGAATGTCAATGTGAATGTCAATGTGAATGTGAATGTGAATGTGAATGTCAACGTCAATGTCAGTTTCAGTGTCAGTGTCAGTGTGAATGTGAATGTCAATGTCAATGTCAATGTCAATGTCAATGTCAATGTGAATGTCAATGTGAATGTCAATGTCAATGTGAATGGCAATGTGAATGTGAATGTCAATGTCAATGTGAATGTGAATGGCAATGTGAATGTGAATGTCAATGTGAATGTCAATGTCAATGTGAATGTCAATGTGAATGTCAATGTCAATGTGAATGACAATGTCAATGTCAATGTCAATGTCAATGTCAATGTCAATGTCAATGTCAATGTCAATGTCAATGTCAATTGGAATGTGAATGTGAATTCTATCTCTCTCTCTCTCTCTCTCTCTCTGTCTGACTCACTCTCTCTCTTTTGCTCTCTCTCTCTCTCTCTCTCTCTGTCTGACTCACTCTCTCTCTTTTGCTCTCTCTCTCTCTCTCTGTCTGACTCACTCTCTCTCTTTTGATCTCTCTCTCTCTCTCTGACTCTCTCTCTTTCTCTCTCTCAGGGAGTTTTCACAGAAAACCGCATTCGAAAAAGTCCATTCAATCAAAAGTTATAAGCAGAAACGTGTCCTCTCCCCATACTCTCTCTCTCTGACTCTATCTCTCTCTTTCAGGAAGGTTTTAGAGAAAACCGCATTCGAAAAAGTCCATTCAATCAAAAGTTATAAGCAGAAATGTGTCCTCTCCCCCCCCTCACTCTCTCCCTCTCTCCCCCCTCTCTCTCTGACTCTCTCTCTCTCTCTCTTTCTCTCTCTCAGGAAGGTTTTAGAGAAATCCGCATTCGAAAAAGTCCATTCAATCAAAAGTTATAAGCAGAAACGTACCCTCCCGCCTCTCTCTCCCTCTCCCCCCCTCACTCTCTGACACTCTCTCTCTCTCTCTCTTTCTCTCTCTCAGGAAGGTTTCAGAGAAAACCGCAGCCGAAAATGTCCATTAAATCAAAAGTTATAAGTAGAAACGTGCCCCCCTCCCCCCTCTCTCTTTCACTCTCACCCCCCCTCTCTGTCTCTCTCTCTCTCTGACTCTCTCTCTCTTTCTCTCTCTCGCAGGAAGGTTTTAGAGAAAACCGCAGCCGAAAATGTCCATTCGATCAAAAGTTATGAGCAGAAACATGCCGAAAAGAGGGTGTAAAAGTGGTTATTACGTCACAACTTTTGAACCAATCAACTTTTTCGACTGCTCTTTACTCTAAAACCTAATCCAAGAAACGCCGCGTCTAATGGTCCAAACCGCACATTTGTACGTTTAGCCGTTCTCAAGTGATGCCGTTACAAACATACAGACATACAGACAGACACGATTTTATTATATATAGAGACTAGCTGCTCGCGGCGTGCCTCCGGCACGCCCTCGTAGCTAGGCCCTCCGGGCGGGTTGCCCTTGCGGGCGGCGCACAGTGCGCGTACCAATGATGTCACAACTTCTGAACGACTGGACTTTCGCATGGACAGAATTTCATATCAACCAAATGATTTATTTTCTTGTATTAACTTTGAAATCACCTTAAATTTCGAAGTGTTTTATTTACATTTCGATTTTGATTGCGAGATCGATGTTAATGTACATAATGAAAACAAAGAAATGCTTTATTTCAATTGGTTTTCTGTGATATCAACATTTCTCATTGCAATGCATTATTTTTTAAAAGCATGTACGTGCTGAAGGTGTTTGTAATAATCTCTTTCGTCCAATTCCATTTCGCGTTGCTCTGTAGTTCTACCTCTCTCTCTCTCTTTCTCTCTCTCTATCCCTCCCTCACTCTGTCTCAGGAAGGTTTTAGAGCAAATCCCATTCGAAAAAGTCCATTCGTTGATAAGTTACTGTCGGTGTCAGTGACAGTGACAGTGTCAATGTGAATGTATTTGTGAAAGTCAATGTGAATGTGAATGTGAATGTGAATGTGAATGTGAATGTGAATGTGAATGTCAATTTCAATGTGTATGTCAATGTGAATGTCAATGTCAATGTCAATGTCAATGTCAATGTCAAAGTCAATGTCAATGTCAATGTCAATGTCAATGTCAAAGTCAATGTCAATGTCAATGTCAATGTCAATGTCAATGTCAATGTCAATGTCAATGTCAATGTCAATGTCAATGTCAATGACAATGTCAATGTCAATGTCAATGTCAATGTCAATGTCAATGTCAATGTCAATGTCAATGTCAATGTCAATGTCAATGTGAATGTCAATGTGAATGTGAATGTGAATGTGAATGTGAATGTCAATGTCAATGTCAATGTGAATGTGAATGTGAATGTGAATGTGAATGTGAATGTCAATGTCAATCTCAATCTCAATGTCAATGTCAATGTCAATGTGAATGTCAAGGTGAATGTCAATGTCAATGTGAATGTGAATGTGAATGTGAATGTCAATGTCAATGTCAATCTCAATCTCAATGTCAATGTCAATGTCAATGTCAATGTCAATGTCAATGTCAATGTCAATGTCAATGTCAATGTGAATGACAATGTGAATGTGAATGTCAATGTCAATGTCAATGTCAATGTGAATGTCAATGTGAAATTCAATGTCAATGTGAATGACAATGTGAATGTCAATGTCAATGTCAATGTCAATGTCAATGTCAATGTCAATGTCAATGTCAATGTCAATGTCAATGTCAATGTCAATATCAATGTCAATGTCAATGTCAATGTCAATGTCAATGTCAATGTCAATGTCAATGTCAATGTCAATGTCAATGTCAATGTCAACGTCAATGTCAATTGGAATGTGAATGTGAATTCTATCTCTCTCTCTCTCTCTCTCTGTCTGACTCACTCTCTCTCTCTTTTGCTCTCTCTCTCTCTCTCTCTCTCTGACTCTCTCTCTCTTTCTCTCTCTCTGGGAGTTTTCACAGAAAACCGCATTCGAAAAAGTCCATTCAATCAAAAGTTATAAGTAGAAACGTGCCCCCTCCCCCCCTCTCCCCCCTCTCTCTCTGACCCTCTCTCTCTTTCTCTCTCTCGCAGGAAGGTTTTAGAGAAAACCGCATTCGAAAAAGTCCATTCAATCAAAAGTTATAAGCAGAAATGTGTCCTCTCTCCCCCCCCCCTCACTCTCTCCCTCTCTCCCCCCTCCCTCTTTGACTCTCTCTCTCTCTCTCTTTCTCTCTCTCAGGAAGGTTTCAGAGAAAACCGCATTCGAAAAAGTCCATTCAATCAAAAGTTATAAGTAGAAACGTGCCCCCTCTCCCCCCTCTATCTCCCTCTCCCCCCCCTCTCTCTGACGCTCTCTCTCTTTCTCTCTCTCGCAGGAAGGTTTTGGAGAAAACCGCATTCGAAAAAGTCCATTCAATCAAAAGTTATAAGCAGAAATGTGCCCCCTCTCCCCCCTCTCTCTCTCCCTCTCTCCCCCCTCTCTCTCTGACTCTCTCTCTCTCGCTCTCTCTTTCTCTCTCTCTCAGGAAGTTTTCAGAGAAAACCGCATTCGAAAAAGTCCATTCAATCAAAAGTTATAAGTAGAAACGTGCCCCCTCTCCCCCCCTCTCTCCCTCTCACCCCCCCTCTCTCCCCCCCTCTCTCTGACCCTCTCTCTCTTTCTCTCTCTCGCAGAAATGTTTTAGAGAAAACCGCATTCGAAAAAGTCTATTCAATCAAATAGAGAAGCTGCTCGTGGCGTGCCTTCGGCACGCCCTCGTAGCTAGGCCCTCCGGGCGGGCCCCCCCCCCTTGTTGGTGGTGCACAATGCGCGCACCAATGTCATCACAACTTTTGAACGACCTGACTTTTGCATGGACAGAATTTCATGTCAACCAAATGATTTATTTTCGTGTATTAACTTTGAAATCACAATAGGTCTCAAGATGTTTTACTTACATTTCTATTTCGATTGCGAGATCGATGTTAATGTACACAATCAAAACAAAGAAATGCTTTATTTCAATTGGTTTTCTGTGATATCAACATTTCTCATTGCAATGCATTATTTTTTAAAAGCATGTACGTGCTGAAGGTGTTTGTCATAATCTATTACGTCCAATTCCATTTCGCGTTGCTCTGTAGTTTACCTCTCTCTCTCTCTTTCTCTCTCTCTATCCCTCCCTCACTCTGTCTCTGAAACGTTTTAGAGCAAATCCCATTCGAAAAAGTCCATTCGTTGATAAGTTACTGTCGGTGTCAGTGACAGTGACAGTGTCAATGTGAATGTATTTGTGAAAGTCAATGTGAATGTCAATGTGAATGTGAATGTGAATGTGAATGTCAATGTCAATGTCAATGTCAATGTGAATGTCAATGTCAATGTCAATGTCAATGTGAATGTCAATGTGAATGTCAATGTGAATGTGAATGTGAATGTGAATGTGAATGTGAATGTGAATGTGAATGTGAATGTGAATGTGAATGTCAATGTCAATGTGAATGTGAATGTCAATGTCAATGTCAATGTGAATGTCAATGTGAATGTCAATGTGAATGTCAATGTCAATGTGAATGTCAATGTCAATGTCAATGTGAATGTCAATGTGAATGTCAATGTGAATGTCAATGTCAATGTCAATGTCAATGTCAATGTCAATGTCAATGTCAATGTCAATGTCAATGTCAATGTCAATGTCAATGTCAATGTCAATGTCAATGTCAATGCCAATGTCAATGCCAATGTCAATATCAATGTGAATGTGAATGTGAATGTCCATGTGAATGTCAATGTCAATGTGAATGTGAATGTCAATGTCAATGTCAATGTCAATGTCAATGTGAATGTCAATGTGAATGTCAATGTGAATGTCAATGTGAATTTCAATGTGATTGTAAATGTGAATGTCAATGTGAATGTCAATGTCAATGTCAATGTCAATGTCAATGTCAATGTCAATGTCAATGTCAATGTCAATGTCAATGTCAATGTCAATGTCAATGTCAATGTCAATGTCAATGTCAATGTCAATGTCAATGTCAATGTCAATGTGAATGTCATTGTGAATGTGAATGTGAATGTGAATGTGAATGTCAATGTGAATGTCAATGTCAATGTCAATGTCAATGTCAATGTCAATGTCAATGTCAATGTCAATGTCAATGTGAATGTGAATGTGAATGTGAATGTGAATGTGAATGTGAATGTGAATGTGAATGTGAATGTGAATGTGAATGTGAATGTCAATGTGAATGTGAATGTGAATGTGAATGTGAATGTCAATGTGAATGTCAATGTCAATGTGAATGTGAATGTGAATGTCAATGTGAATGTGAATGTGAATGTGAATGTCAATGTGAATGTCAATGTCAATGTGAATGTGAATGTGAATGTGAATGTGAATGTGAATGTGAATGTGAATGTCAATGTCAATGTCAATGTCAATGTCAATGTCAATGTCAATGTCAATGTCAATGTCAATGTCAATGTGAATGTCAATGTCAATGTGAATGTCAATGTCAATGTCAATGTGAATGTGAATGTCAATGTGAATGTCAATGTGAATGTCAATGTCAATGTGAATGTCAATGTGAATGTCAATGTCAATGTGAATGTCAATGTGAATGTGAATGTGAATGTGAATGTGAATGTCAATGTCAATGTCAATGTCAATGTCAATGTGAATGTCAATGTGAATTTCAATGTGATTGTAAATGTGAATGTCAATGTCAATGTCAATGTCAATGTCAATGTCAATGTCAATGTCAATGTCAATGTCAATGTCAATGTCAATGTCAATGTCAATGTCAATGTGAATGTCAATGTCAATGTGAATGTCAATGTCAATGTCAATGTCAATGTCAATAGCAATGTCAATGTCAATGTCAATGTCAATGTCAATGTCAATGTGAATGTCAATGTGAATGTCAATGTGAATGTCAATGTGAATGTCAATGTGAATGTCAATGTGAATGTCAATGTGAATGTCAATGTGAATGTCAATGTGAATGTCAATGTCAATGTCAATGTCAATGTCAATGTCAATGTCAATGTCAATGTCAATGTCAATGTCAATATCAATGTCAATGTCAATGACAATGTCAATGTCAATGTCAATATCAATGTCAATGTGAATGTGAATGTCAATGTCAATGTCAATGTGAATGTGAATGTGAATGTCAATGTGAATGTCAATGTGAATGTGAATGTGAATGTGAATGTGAATGTCAATGTGAATGTCAATGTGAATGTGAATGTGAATGTGAATGTGAATGTGAATGTGAATGTGAATGTGAATGTGAATGTGAATGTGAATGTGAATGTGAATGTGAATGTCAATGTCAATGTCAATGTCAATGTCAATGTCAATGTCAATGTCAATGTCAATGTCAATGTCAATGCCAATGCCAATGCCAATGCCAATGCCAATGTCAATGTCAATGTCAATGTCAATGTCAATGTCAATGTCAATGTCAATGTGAATGTGAATGTGAATGTGAATGTCAGTGTCAGTGTCAGTGTCAGTGCCAGTGTCAATGTTAATGTCAGTGTCAATGTCAATGTCAATGTCAATGTCAATGTCAATGTTAATGTCCATGTCAATGTCCATGTCAATGTCAATGTCAATGTCAATGTGAATGTGAATGTGAATGTGAATGTGAATGTGAATGTGAATGTGAATGTGAATGTGAATGTCAATGTCAATGTGAATGTGAATGTGAATGTGAATGTCAATGTGAATGTGAATGTCAATGTCAATGTGAATGTGAATGTGAATGTCAATGTGAATGTCAATGTGAATGTGAATGTGAATGTGAATGTGAATGTCAATGTGAATGTGAATGTCAATGTGAATGTGAATGTCAATGTCAATGTCAATGTGAATGTGAATGTCAATGTCAATGTCAATGTGAATGTCAATGTGAATGTCAATGTGAATGTCAATGTCAATGTGAATGTCAATGTCAATGTGAATGTCAATGTGAATGTCAATGTCAATGTGAATGTGAATGACAATGTCAATGTGAATGTGAATGTGAATGTCAATGTCAATGTCAATGTCAATGTCAATGTCAATGTCAATGTCAATGTCAATGTCAATGTCAATGTCAATGTGAATGTGAGTGTCAATGTGAATGTGAATGTGAATGTGAATGTGAATGACAATGTCAATGTCAATGTCAATGTGAATGCCAATGTGAATGTGAATGACAATGTCAATGTGAATGTGAATGTCAATGTCAATGTCAATGTCAATGTCAATGTCAATGTCAATGTCAATGTCAACGTCAACGTCAACGTCAACGTCAACGTCAACGTCAACGTCAACGTCAACGTCAACGTCAACGTCAACGTCAACGTCAACGTCAACGTCAACGTCAACGTCAATGTCAATGTCAATGTCAATGTGAATGTCAATGTGAATGTGAATGTAAATGTAAATGTCAATGTCAATGTCAATGTCAATGTCAATGCCAATGTCAATGTCAACGTCAACGTCAACGTCAACGTCAACGTCAACGTCAACGTCAACGTCAACGTCAACGTCAACGTCAACGTCAACGTCAACGTCAACGTCAATGTCAATGTCAATGTCAATGTCAATGTCAATGTGAATGTCAATGTGAATGTGAGTGTCAATGTGAATGTGAATGTGAATGTGAATGTGAATGACAATGTCAATGTCAATGTCAATGTGAATGCCAATGTGAATGTGAATGACAATGTCAATGTGAATGTGAATGTCAATGTCAATGTCAATGTCAATGTCAATGTCAATGTCAATGTCAATGTCAATGTCAATGTCAATGTCAACGTCAACGTCAACGTCAACGTCAACGTCAACGTCAACGTCAACGTCAACGTCAACGTCAACGTCAACGTCAACGTCAACGTCAACGTCAACGTCAATGTCAATGTCAATGTCAATGTCAATGTCAATGTGAATGTCAATGTGAATGTGAATGTAAATGTAAATGTCAATGTCAATGTCAATGTCAATGTCAATGTCAATGTCAATGTCAATCTCAATGTCAATGTCAATGCCAAGTCAATGTCATTGTCAATGTCAATGTCAATGTCAATGTCAATGCCAATGTCAATGTCAATGTCAATGTCAGTGTCAATGTCAATGTCAATGTCAATGTCAATGTCAATGTCAATGTGAATGTCAATGTGAATGTCAATGTCAATGTGAATGACAATGTCAATGTCAATGTCAATGTCAATGTCAATGTGAATGTCAATGTGAATGTGAATGTCAATGTGAATGTCAATGTGAATGTCAATGTGAAAGTCAATGTGAATGTGAATGTCAATGTCAATGTCAATGTCAATGTCAATGTGAATGTGAATGTGAATGTGAATGTCAATGTCAATGTCAATGTCAATGGCAATGTCAGTGTCAATGTCAATGCCAATGTCAAAGTCAATGTCAATGTCAATGTCAATGTCAATGTCAATGTCAATGTCAATGTCAATGTCAATGTCAATGTGAATGTCAATGTCAATGTGAATGTCAATGTCAATGTCAATGTCAATGTCAATAGCAATGTCAATGTCAATGTCAATGTCAATGTCAATGTCAATGTCAATGTGAATGTCAATGTCAATGTCAATGTGAATGTCAATGTGAATGTCAATGTGAATGTCAATGTGAATGTCAATGTGAATGTCAATGTGAATGTCAATGTGAATGTCAATGTCAATGTCAATGTCAATGTCAATGTCAATGTCAATGTCAATGTCAATGTCAATGTGAATGTGAATGTGAATGTGAATGTGAATGTCAATGTGAATGTCAATGTCAATGTCAATGTCAATGTCAATGTCAATGTCAATGTCAATGTCAATGTCAATGCCAATGCCAATGCCAATGCCAATGCCAATGTCAATGTCAATGTCAATGTCAATGTCAATGTCAATGTCAATGTCAATGTGAATGTGAATGTGAATGTCAGTGTCAGTGTCAGTGTCAGTGCCAGTGTCAATGTTAATGTCAGTGTCAATGTCAATGTCAATGTCAATGTCAATGTCAATGTCAATGTCAATGTTAATGTCCATGTCAATGTCCATGTCAATGTCAATGTCAATGTCAATGTCAATGTGAATGTGAATGTGAATGTGAATGTGAATGTGAATGTGAATGTGAATGTCAATGTCAATGTGAATGTGAATGTGAATGTGAATGTCAATGTGAATGTGAATGTCAATGTGAATGTGAATGTCAATGTCAATGTCAATGTGAATGTCAATGTCAATGTCAATGTCAATGTGAATGTCAATGTGAATGTCAATGTGAATGTCAATGTCAATGTCAATGTGAATGTCAATGTCAATGTGAATGTCAATGTGAATGTCAATGTCAATGTGAATGTGAATGACAATGTCAATGTGAATGTGAATGTGAATGTCAATGTCAATGTCAATGTCAATGTCAATGTCAATGTCAATGTCAATGTCAATGTCAATGTGAATGTGAGTGTCAATGTGAATGTGAATGTGAATGTGAATGTGAATGACAATGTCAATGTCAATGTCAATGTGAATGCCAATGTGAATGTGAATGACAATGTCAATGTGAATGTGAATGTGAATGTGAATGTCAATGTCAATGTCAATGTCAATGTCAATGTCAATGTCAATGTCAACGTCAACGTCAACGTCAACGTCAACGTCAACGTCAACGTCAACGTCAACGTCAACGTCAACGTCAACGTCAACGTCAACGTCAACGTCAACGTCAACGTCAACGTCAATGTCAATGTCAATGTCAATGTCAATGTCAATGTCAATGTGAATGTCAATGTGAATGTGAATGTAAATGTAAATGTCAATGTCAATGTCAATGTCAATGTCAATGTCAATGTCAATGTCAATCTCAATGTCAATGTCAATGCCAAGTCAATGTCATTGTCAATGTCAATGTCAATGTCAATGTCAATGCCAATGTCAATGTCAATGTCAATGTCAGTGTCAATGTCAATGTCAATGTCAATGTCAATGTCAATGTCAATGTGAATGTCAATGTGAATGTCAATGTCAATGTGAATGACAATGTCAATGTCAATGTCAATGTCAATGTCAATGTCAATGTGAATGTCAATGTGAATGTGAATGTCAATGTGAATGTCAATGTGAATGTCAATGTGAAAGTCAATGTGAATGTGAATGTCAATGTCAATGTCAATGTCAATGTGAATGTGAATGTGAATGTGAATGTGAATGTCAATGTCAATGTCAATGTCAATGGCAATGTCAGTGTCAATGTCAATGCCAATGTCAATGTCAAAGTCAAAGTCAATGTCAATGTCAATGTCAATGTCAATGTCAATGTCAATGTCAATGTCAATGTCAATGACAATGTCAATGTCAATGTCAATGTCAATGTCAATGTCAATGTCAATGTCAATGTCAATGTCAATGTCAATGTGAATGTCAATGTGAATGTGAATGTGAATGTGAATGTGAATGTGAATGTCAATGTCAATGTCAATGTCAATGTGAATGTGAATGTGAATGTGAATGTGAATGTCAATGTCAATCTCAATCTCAATGTCAATGTCAATGTCAATGTGAATGTCAAGGTGAATGTCAATGTCAATGTCAATGTGAATGTGAATGTGAATGTGAATGTGAATGTGAATGTCAATGTCAATCTCAATGTCAATGTCAATGTCAATGTCAATGTCAATGTCAATGTCAATGTCAATGTCAATGTCAATGTCAATGTGAATGTCAATGTGAATGTCAATGTCAATGTGAATGACAATGTCAATGTCAATGTCAATGTCAATGTCAATGTCAATGTCAATGTCAATGTCAATGTCAATGTCAATGTCAATGTCAATGTCAATGTCAATGTCAATGTCAATGTCAATGCCAATGTCAATGCCAATGTCAATATCAATGTGAATGTCAATGTGAATGTCAATGTGAATGTCAATGTGAATGTGAATGTGAATGTCAATGTCAATGTCAATGTCAATGTGAATGTCAATGTGAATGTCAATGTGAATTTCAATGTGATTGTAAATGTGAATGTCAATGTCAATGTCAATGTCAATGTCAATGTCAATGTCAATGTCAATGTCAATGTCAATGTCAATGTCAATGTCAATGTCAATGTGAATGTCAATGTCAATGTGAATGTCAATGTCAATGTCAATGTCAATGTCAATAGCAATGTCAATGTCAATGTCAATGTCAATGTCAATGTCAATGTCAATGTCAATGTCAATGTCAATGTGAATGTCAATGTGAATGTCAATGTGAATGTCAATGTGAATGTCAATGTGAATGTCAATGTGAATGTCAATGTGAATGTCAATGTCAATGTCAATGTCAATGTCAATGTCAATGTCAATGTCAATGTCAATGTCAATGTCAATGTCAATGTCAATGTCAATGTCAATGTCAACGACAATGTCAATGTCAATGTCAATATCAATGTCAATGTGAATGTGAATGTGAATGTCAATGTCAATGTGAATGTGAATGTGAATGTGAATGTGAATGTCAATGTGAATGTGAATGTGAATGTGAATGTGAATGTCAATGTGAATGTCAATGTGAATGTGAATGTCAATGTGAATGTGAATGTGAATGTGAATGTGAATGTGAATGTGAATGTGAATGTCAATGTCAATGTCAATGTCAATGTCAATGTCAATGTCAATGTCAATGTCAATGTCAATGTCAATGTGAATGTCAATGTCAATGTGAATGTCAATGTCAATGTCAATGTGAATGTGAATGTCAATGTGAATGTCAATGTGAATGTCAATGTCAATGTGAATGTCAATGTGAATGTCAATGTCAATGTGAATGTCAATGTGAATGTGAATGTGAATGTGAATGTGAATGTCAATGTCAATGTCAATGTCAATGTCAATGTGAATGTCAATGTGAATTTCAATGTGATTGTAAATGTGAATGTCAATGTCAATGTCAATGTCAATGTCAATGTCAATGTCAATGTCAATGTCAATGTCAATGTCAATGTCAATGTCAATGTCAATGTCAATGTCAATGTCAATGTCAATGTCAATGTGAATGTCAATGTCAATGTGAATGTCAATGTCAATGTCAATGTCAATGTCAATAGCAATGTCAATGTCAATGTCAATGTCAATGTCAATGTCAATGTGAATGTCAATGTCAATGTCAATGTGAATGTCAATGTGAATGTCAATGTGAATGTCAATGTGAATGTCAATGTGAATGTCAATGTGAATGTCAATGTGAATGTCAATGTGAATGTCAATGTGAATGTCAATGTGAATGTCAATGTGAATGTCAATGTGAATGTCAATGTGAATGTCAATGTGAATGTCAATGTCAATGTCAATGTCAATGTCAATGTCAATGTCAATGTCAATGTCAATGTCAATGTCAATGTCAATGTCAATGTCAATGACAATGTCAATGTCAATGTCAATATCAATGTCAATGTGAATGTGAATGTGAATGTCAATGTCAATGTGAATGTGAATGTGAATGTGAATGTGAATGTGAATGTGAATGTGAATGTGAATGTGAATGTGAATGTCAATGTGAATGTCAATGTGAATGTGAATGTGAATGTGAATGTGAATGTGAATGTGAATGTGAATGTGAATGTGAATGTGAATGTGAATGTGAATGTGAATGTGAATGTCAATGTCAATGTCAATGTCAATGTCAATGTCAATGTCAATGTCAATGTCAATGTCAATGTCAATGTCAATGTCAATGTCAATGCCAATGCCAATGCCAATGCCAATGCCAATGTCAATGTCAATGTCAATGTCAATGTCAATGTCAATGTCAATGTCCATGTCAATGTCAATGTCAATGTCAATGTCAATGTGAATGTGAATGTGAATGTGAATGTGAATGTGAATGTGAATGTGAATGTCAATGTCAATGTGAATGTGAATGTGAATGTGAATGTCAATGTGAATGTGAATGTCAATGTCAATGTGAATGTGAATGTGAATGTCAATGTGAATGTCAATGTGAATGTGAATGTGAATGTGAATGTGAATGTCAATGTGAATGTGAATGTCAATGTGAATGTGAATGTCAATGTACATGTCAATGTGAATGTGAATGTCAATGTCAATGTCAATGTGAATGTCAATGTGAATGTCAATGTGAATGTCAATGTCAATGTGAATGTCAATGTCAATGTGAATGTCAATGTGAATGTCAATGTCAATGTGAATGTGAATGACAATGTCAATGTGAATGTGAATGTGAATGTCAATGTCAATGTCAATGTCAATGTCAATGTCAATGTCAATGTCAATGTCAATGTCAATGTCAATGTGAATGTGAGTGTCAATGTGAATGTGAATGTGAATGTGAATGTGAATGACAATGTCAATGTCAATGTCAATGTGAATGCCAATGTGAATGTGAATGACAATGTCAATGTGAATGTGAATGTGAATGTCAATGTCAATGTCAATGTCAATGTCAATGTCAATGTCAATGTCAATGTCAATGTCAATGTCAACGTCAACGTCAACGTCAACGTCAACGTCAACGTCAACGTCAACGTCAACGTCAACGTCAACGTCAACGTCAACGTCAACGTCAACGTCAACGTCAACGTCAATGTCAATGTCAATGTCAATGTGAATGTCAATGTGAATGTGAATGTAAATGTAAATGTCAATGTCAATGTCAATGTCAATGTCAATGTCAATGCCAATGTCAATGTCAACGTCAACGTCAACGTCAACGTCAACGTCAACGTCAACGTCAACGTCAACGTCAACGTCAACGTCAACGTCAACGTCAATGTCAATGTCAATGTCAATGTCAATGTCAATGTGAATGTCAATGTGAATGTGAGTGTCAATGTGAATGTGAATGTGAATGTGAATGTGAATGACAATGTCAATGTCAATGTCAATGTGAATGCCAATGTGAATGTGAATGACAATGTCAATGTGAATGTGAATGTGAATGTCAATGTCAATGTCAATGTCAATGTCAATGTCAATGTCAATGTCAATGTCAATGTCAATGTCAATGTCAATGTCAATGTCAATGTCAACGTCAACGTCAACGTCAACGTCAACGTCAACGTCAACGTCAACGTCAACGTCAACGTCAACGTCAACGTCAATGTCAATGTCAATGTCAATGTCAATGTGAATGTGAATGTGAATGTGAATGTAACTGTAAATGTCAATGTCAATGTCAATGTCAATGTCAATGTCAATGTCAATGTCAATGTCAATCTCAATGTCAATGTCAATGCCAAGTCAATGTCATTGTCAATGTCAATGTCAATGTCAATGTCAATGCCAATGTCAATGTCAATGTCAATGTCAGTGTCAATGTCAATGTCAATGTCAATGTCAATGTCAATGTCAATGTGAATGTCAATGTGAATGTCAATGTCAATGTGAATGACAATGTCAATGTCAATGTCAATGTCAATGTCAATGTCAATGTGAATGTCAATGTGAATGTGAATGTCAATGTGAATGTCAATGTGAATGTCAATGTGAAAGTCAATGTGAATGTGAATGTCAATGTCAATGTCAATGTCAATGTGAATGTGAATGTGAATGTGAATGTCAATGTCAATGTCAATGTCAATGGCAATGTCAGTGTCAATGTCAATGCCAATGTCAATGTCAAAGTCAATGTCAATGTCA
>OU744325.1:1965184-1967684 GCA_916610235.2 Lasioglossum morio | reverse complement strand
ATGTCAATCTCAATCTCAATGTCAATGTCAATGTCAATGTGAATGTCAAGGTGAATGTCAATCTCAATCTCAATGTCAATGTCAATGTCAATGTGAATGTCAAGGTGAATGTCAATGTCAATGTCAATGTGAATGTGAATGTGAATGTCAATGTGAATGTCAATGTCAATCTCAATCTCAATGTCAATGTCAATGTCAATGTCAATGTCAATGTCAATGTCAATGTCAATGTCAATGTCAATGTCAATGTCAATGTCAATGTCAATGTCAATGTCAATGTCAATGTCAATGTCAATGTCAATGTCAATGTGAATGTCAATGTGAATGTCAATGTGAATGTGAATGTGAATGTGAATGTCAATGTCAATGTCAATGTGAATGTGAATGTGAATGTGAATGTCAATGTCAATCTCAATCTCAATGTCAATGTCAATGTGAATGTCAAGGTGAATGTCAATGTCAATGTCAATGTCAATGTGAATGTGAATGTGAATGTGAATGTGAATGTCAATTTCAATCTCAATCTCAATGTCAATGTCAATGTCAATGTCAATGTCAATGTCAATGTCAATGTCAATGTCAATGTCAATGTCAATGTGAATGTCAATGTCAATGTCAATGTCAATGTCAATGTGAAATTCAATGTCAATGTGAATGACAATGTGAATGTCAATGTCAATGTCAATGTCAATGTCAATGTCAATGTCAATGTCAATGTCAATGTCAATGTCAATGTCAATGTCAATGTCAATGTCAACGTCAATGTCAATTGGAATGTGAATGTGAATTCTATCTCTCTCTCTCTCTCTCTGTCTGACTCACTCTCTCTCTGTTTTGCTCTCTCTCTCTCTCTCTCTCTCTCTCTCTCTCTGACTCTCTCTCTCTTTCTCTCTCTCTGGGAGTTTTCACAGAAAACCGCATTCGAAAAAGTCCATTCAATCAAAAGTTATAAGTAGAAACGTGCCCCCTCCCCCCCTCTCCCCCCTCTCTCTCTGACCCTCTCTCTCTTTCTCTCTCTCGCAGGAAGGTTTTAGAGAAAACCGCATTCGAAAAAGTCCATTCAATCAAAAGTTATAAGCAGAAATGTGTCCTCTCTCCCCCCCCTCACTCTCTCCCTCTCTCGCCCCTCTCTCTTTGACTCTCTCTCTCTCTCTCTTTCTCTCTCTCAGGAAGGTTTCAGAGAAAACTGCATTCGAAAAAGTCCATTCAATCAAAAGTTATAAGTAGAAACGTGCCCCCTCTCCCCCCTCTATCTCCCTCTCCCCCCCTCTCTCTGACGCTCTCTCTCTTTCTCTCTCTCTCAGGAAGTTTTCAGAGAAAACCGCATTCGAAAAAGTCCATTCAATCAAAAGTTATAAGTAGAAACGTGCCCCCTCTCCCCCCTCTCTCTCCCTCTCACCCCCCCCCTCTCTCCCCCCCTCTCTCTGACCCTCTCTCTCTTTCTCTCTCTCGCAGAAATGTTTTAGAGAAAACCGCATTCGAAAAAGTCTATTCAATCAAAAGTTATAAGCAGAAACGTGCCCAAAGGAGGGCGAAAAAGTGGTGATGGTGTCACTTGTGACGTCACAACTTTTGAACCAATAGACTTTTACGAATGATCTTTACTCTAAAACCTAATCCAAGAAACGCCGCGTCTAATGGTCCAAACCGCACATTTGTACGTTTAGCCGTTCTCAAGTGATGCCGTTACAAACATACATACAGACATACAGACAGACACGATTTTATTATATACTAGCTGCTCGCGGCGTGCCTCCGGCACGCCCTCGTAGCTAGGCCCTCCGGGCGGGATGCCCTTGCGGGCGGTGCACAATGCGTGTACCAATGACGTCACAACTTTTGAACGACTGGACTTTTGCATGGACAGAATTTCATGTCAACCAAATGATTTTCTTGTATTAACTTTGAAATCAACATAAATCTCGAACTGTTTCATTGACATTTCGATTTCGATTGCAAGATTGATGTTAATGTGCACAATCAAAACAAAGAAATGCTTTATATTAATTGGTTTTCTGTGACATCAACATTTCTCATTGCAATGCATTATTATTTAAAAGCATGTACGTGCTGAAGGTGTTTGTAATAATCTATTTCGTCCAATTCCATTTCGCGTTGCTTTGTAGTTCTACCTCTCTCTCTCTTTCTCTCTATCTATCCCTCCCTCTCTCTGTCTCAATCTCAATCTCAATCTCAATCTCAATGTCAATGTAAATGTCAATGTCAATGTCAATGTCAATGTCAATGTCAATGTCAATGTCAATGTCAATGTCAATGTCAATGTCAATGTCAATGGGAATGTCAATGTCAATGTCAATGTCAATGTCAATGTCAATGTCAATGTCAATGTCAATGTCAGTGTCAATGTCAATGCCAATGTCAATGTCAATGTCAATGTCAATGTCAATGTCAATGTCAATGCCAATGTGAATATGAATGACAATGTCAATGTCAACGTCAATGTCAGTTTCAGTGTCAGTGTCAGTGTGAATGTGAATGT
>OU744325.1:1957684-1960184 GCA_916610235.2 Lasioglossum morio | reverse complement strand
CTGACCCTCTCTCTCTTTCTCTCTCTCGCAGGAAGGTTTTAGAGAAAACCGCATTCGAAAAAGTCCATTCAATCAAAAGTTATAAGCAGAAATGTGTCCTCTCTCCCCCCCCCTCACTCTCTCCCTCTCTCCCCCCTCCCTCTTTGACTCTCTCTCTCTCTCTCTTTCTCTCTCTCAGGAAGGTTTCAGAGAAAACCGCATTCGAAAAAGTCCATTCAATCAAAAGTTATAAGTAGAAACGTGCCCCCTCTCCCCCCTCTATCTCCCTCTCCCCCCCCTCTCTCTGACGCTCTCTCTCTTTCTCTCTCTCGCAGGAAGGTTTTGGAGAAAACCGCATTCGAAAAAGTCCATTCAATCAAAAGTTATAAGCAGAAATGTGCCCCCTCTCCCCCCTCTCTCTCTCCCTCTCTCCCCCCTCTCTCTCTGACTCTCTCTCTCTCGCTCTCTCTTTCTCTCTCTCTCAGGAAGTTTTCAGAGAAAACCGCATTCGAAAAAGTCCATTCAATCAAAAGTTATAAGTAGAAACGTGCCCCCTCTCCCCCCCTCTCTCCCTCTCACCCCCCCTCTCTCCCCCCCTCTCTCTGACCCTCTCTCTCTTTCTCTCTCTCGCAGAAATGTTTTAGAGAAAACCGCATTCGAAAAAGTCTATTCAATCAAATAGAGAAGCTGCTCGTGGCGTGCCTTCGGCACGCCCTCGTAGCTAGGCCCTCCGGGCGGGCCCCCCCCCCTTGTTGGTGGTGCACAATGCGCGCACCAATGTCATCACAACTTTTGAACGACCTGACTTTTGCATGGACAGAATTTCATGTCAACCAAATGATTTATTTTCGTGTATTAACTTTGAAATCACAATAGGTCTCAAGATGTTTTACTTACATTTCTATTTCGATTGCGAGATCGATGTTAATGTACACAATCAAAACAAAGAAATGCTTTATTTCAATTGGTTTTCTGTGATATCAACATTTCTCATTGCAATGCATTATTTTTTAAAAGCATGTACGTGCTGAAGGTGTTTGTCATAATCTATTACGTCCAATTCCATTTCGCGTTGCTCTGTAGTTTACCTCTCTCTCTCTCTTTCTCTCTCTCTATCCCTCCCTCACTCTGTCTCTGAAACGTTTTAGAGCAAATCCCATTCGAAAAAGTCCATTCGTTGATAAGTTACTGTCGGTGTCAGTGACAGTGACAGTGTCAATGTGAATGTATTTGTGAAAGTCAATGTGAATGTCAATGTGAATGTGAATGTGAATGTGAATGTCAATGTCAATGTCAATGTCAATGTGAATGTCAATGTCAATGTCAATGTCAATGTGAATGTCAATGTGAATGTCAATGTGAATGTGAATGTGAATGTGAATGTGAATGTGAATGTGAATGTGAATGTGAATGTGAATGTGAATGTCAATGTCAATGTGAATGTGAATGTCAATGTCAATGTCAATGTGAATGTCAATGTGAATGTCAATGTGAATGTCAATGTCAATGTGAATGTCAATGTCAATGTCAATGTGAATGTCAATGTGAATGTCAATGTGAATGTCAATGTCAATGTCAATGTCAATGTCAATGTCAATGTCAATGTCAATGTCAATGTCAATGTCAATGTCAATGTCAATGTCAATGTCAATGTCAATGTCAATGTCAATGTCAATGCCAATGTCAATGCCAATGTCAATATCAATGTGAATGTGAATGTGAATGTCCATGTGAATGTCAATGTCAATGTGAATGTGAATGTCAATGTCAATGTCAATGTCAATGTCAATGTGAATGTCAATGTGAATGTCAATGTGAATGTCAATGTGAATTTCAATGTGATTGTAAATGTGAATGTCAATGTGAATGTCAATGTCAATGTCAATGTCAATGTCAATGTCAATGTCAATGTCAATGTCAATGTCAATGTCAATGTCAATGTCAATGTCAATGTCAATGTCAATGTCAATGTCAATGTCAATGTCAATGTCAATGTGAATGTCATTGTGAATGTGAATGTGAATGTGAATGTGAATGTCAATGTGAATGTCAATGTCAATGTCAATGTCAATGTCAATGTCAATGTCAATGTCAATGTCAATGTGAATGTGAATGTGAATGTGAATGTGAATGTGAATGTGAATGTGAATGTGAATGTGAATGTGAATGTGAATGTGAATGTCAATGTGAATGTGAATGTGAATGTGAATGTGAATGTCAATGTGAATGTCAATGTCAATGTGAATGTGAATGTGAATGTCAATGTGAATGTGAATGTGAATGTGAATGTGAATGTGAATGTGAATGTGAATGTGAATGTGAATGTCAATGTCAATGTCAATGTCAATGTCAATGGCAATGTCAATGACAATGTCAATGTCAATGTCAATGTCAATGTCAATGTGAATGACAATGTGAATGTCAATGTCAATGTCAATGTCAGTGTCAATGTCAATGTCAATGTCAATGTCAATGTGAATGTCAATGTGAATGTGAATGTCAATGTCAATGTCAATGTCAA
>OU744325.1:1945184-1950184 GCA_916610235.2 Lasioglossum morio | reverse complement strand
GTCAATGTGAATGTCAATGTGAATGTCAATGTGAATGTGAATGTCAATGTCAATGTCAATGTCAATGCCAATGTGAATGTGAATGACAATGTCAATGTCAACGTCAATGTGAATGTCAATGTGAATGTCAATGTCAATCTCAATCTCAATGTCAATGTCAATGTCAATGTGAATGTGAATGTGAATGTGAATGTGAATGTGAATGTGAATGTGAATGTGAATGTGAATGTGAATGTGAATGTGAATGTGAATGTGAATGTGAATGTGAATGTGAATGTGAATGTGAATGTCAATCTCAATGTCAATGTCAATGTCAATGTCAATGTCAATGTCAATGTCAATGTCAATGTCAATGTCAATGTGAATGACAATGTGAATGTGAATGTCAATGTCAATGTCAATGTCAATGTGAATGTCAATGTGAAATTCAATGTCAATGTGAATGACAATGTGAATGTCAATGTCAATGTCAATGTCAATGTCAATGTCAATGTCAATGTCAATGTCAATGTCAATGTCAATGTCAATGTCAATGTCAATATCAATGTCAATGTCAATGTCAATGTCAATGTCAATGTCAATGTCAATGTCAATGTCAATGTCAATGTCAATGTCAATGTCAATGTCAACGTCAATGTCAATTGGAATGTGAATGTGAATTCTATCTCTCTCTCTCTCTCTCTCTGTCTGACTCACTCTCTCTCTCTTTTGCTCTCTCTCTCTCTCTCTCTCTCTGACTCTCTCTCTCTTTCTCTCTCTCTGGGAGTTTTCACAGAAAACCGCATTCGAAAAAGTCCATTCAATCAAAAGTTATAAGTAGAAACGTGCCCCCTCCCCCCCTCTCCCCCCTCTCTCTCTGACCCTCTCTCTCTTTCTCTCTCTCGCAGGAAGGTTTTAGAGAAAACCGCATTCGAAAAAGTCCATTCAATCAAAAGTTATAAGCAGAAATGTGTCCTCTCTCCCCCCCCCCTCACTCTCTCCCTCTCTCCCCCCTCCCTCTTTGACTCTCTCTCTCTCTCTCTTTCTCTCTCTCAGGAAGGTTTCAGAGAAAACCGCATTCGAAAAAGTCCATTCAATCAAAAGTTATAAGTAGAAACGTGCCCCCTCTCCCCCCTCTATCTCCCTCTCCCCCCCCCTCTCTCTGACGCTCTCTCTCTTTCTCTCTCTCGCAGGAAGGTTTTGGAGAAAACCGCATTCGAAAAAGTCCATTCAATCAAAAGTTATAAGCAGAAATGTGCCCCCTCTCCCCCCTCTCTCTCTCCCTCTCTCCCCCCTCTCTCTCTGACTCTCTCTCTCTCGCTCTCTCTTTCTCTCTCTCTCAGGAAGTTTTCAGAGAAAACCGCATTCGAAAAAGTCCATTCAATCAAAAGTTATAAGTAGAAACGTGCCCCCTCTCCCCCCCTCTCTCCCTCTCACCCCCCCTCTCTCCCCCCCTCTCTCTGACCCTCTCTCTCTTTCTCTCTCTCGCAGAAATGTTTTAGAGAAAACCGCATTCGAAAAAGTCTATTCAATCAAATAGAGAAGCTGCTCGTGGCGTGCCTTCGGCACGCCCTCGTAGCTAGGCCCTCCGGGCGGGCCCCCCCCCCCTTGTTGGTGGTGCACAATGCGCGCACCAATGTCATCACAACTTTTGAACGACCTGACTTTTGCATGGACAGAATTTCATGTCAACCAAATGATTTATTTTCGTGTATTAACTTTGAAATCACAATAGGTCTCAAGATGTTTTACTTACATTTCTATTTCGATTGCGAGATCGATGTTAATGTACACAATCAAAACAAAGAAATGCTTTATTTCAATTGTTTTTCTGTGATATCAACATTTCTCATTGCAATGCATTATTTTTTAAAAGCATGTACGTGCTGAAGGTGTTTGTCATAATCTATTACGTCCAATTCCATTTCGCGTTGCTCTGTAGTTTACCTCTCTCTCTCTCTTTCTCTCTCTCTATCCCTCCCTCACTCTGTCTCTGAAACGTTTTAGAGCAAATCCCATTCGAAAAAGTCCATTCGTTGATAAGTTACTGTCGGTGTCAGTGACAGTGACAGTGTCAATGTGAATGTATTTGTGAAAGTCAATGTGAATGTCAATGTGAATGTGAATGTGAATGTGAATGTCAATGTCAATGTCAATGTCAATGTGAATGTCAATGTCAATGTCAATGTCAATGTGAATGTCAATGTGAATGTCAATGTGAATGTGAATGTGAATGTGAATGTGAATGTGAATGTGAATGTGAATGTGAATGTGAATGTGAATGTCAATGTCAATGTGAATGTGAATGTCAATGTCAATGTCAATGTGAATGTCAATGTGAATGTCAATGTCAATGTGAATGTCAATGTCAATGTCAATGTGAATGTCAATGTGAATGTCAATGTGAATGTCAATGTCAATGTCAATGTCAATGTCAATGTCAATGTCAATGTCAATGTCAATGTCAATGTCAATGTCAATGTCAATGTCAATGTCAATGTCAATGTCAATGTCAATGCCAATGTCAATGCCAATGTCAATATCAATGTGAATGTGAATGTGAATGTCCATGTGAATGTCAATGTCAATGTGAATGTGAATGTCAATGTCAATGTCAATGTCAATGTCAATGTGAATGTCAATGTGAATGTCAATGTGAATGTCAATGTGAATTTCAATGTGATTGTAAATGTGAATGTCAATGTGAATGTCAATGTCAATGTCAATGTCAATGTCAATGTCAATGTCAATGTCAATGTCAATGTCAATGTCAATGTCAATGTCAATGTCAATGTCAATGTCAATGTCAATGTCAATGTCAATGTCAATGTGAATGTCATTGTGAATGTGAATGTGAATGTGAATGTGAATGTCAATGTGAATGTCAATGTCAATGTCAATGTCAATGTCAATGTCAATGTCAATGTCAATGTGAATGTGAATGTGAATGTGAATGTGAATGTGAATGTGAATGTGAATGTGAATGTGAATGTGAATGTGAATGTGAATGTGAATGTCAATGTGAATGTGAATGTGAATGTGAATGTGAATGTCAATGTGAATGTCAATGTCAATGTGAATGTGAATGTGAATGTCAATGTGAATGTGAATGTGAATGTGAATGTGAATGTGAATGTGAATGTGAATGTGAATGTGAATGTCAATGTCAATGTCAATGTCAATGTCAATGGCAATGTCAATGACAATGTCAATGTCAATGTCAATGTCAATGTCAATGTGAATGACAATGTGAATGTCAATGTCAATGTCAATGTCAGTGTCAATGTCAATGTCAATGTCAATGTCAATGTGAATGTCAATGTGAATGTGAATGTCAATGTCAATGTCAATGTCAATGTCAATGTCAATGTCAATGTCAATGTCAATGCCAATGTCAATGCCAATGTCAATGTCAATGTGAATGACAATGTGAATGTCAATGTCAATGTCAATGTCAATGTCAATGTCAATGTCAATGTCAATGTCAATGTCAATGTCAATGTGAATGTCAATGTGAATGTCAATGTCAATTGGAATGTGAATGGGAATTCTATTTCTCTCTCTCTCTCTCTCTCTGTCTGGCTCACTCTCTCTCTCTCTCTTTTGCTCTCTCTCTCTCTCTCTCTGATACTCTCTCTCTCTCTCTCTCTCTCTCTCTTTCTCACTCTCAGTAAGGTTTCAGAGAAAACCGCAGCCGAAAATGTCCATTAAATCAAAAGTTATAAGTAGAAACGTGCCCCCCCTCCCCCCTCTCTCTCTCACTCTCTCCCCCCCTCTTTCTCTCTCTCTGACACTCTCTCCCTCACTCTTTTTCTCTCTCAGGAAGGTTTCAGAGAAAACCGCAGCCGAAAATGTCCATTAAATCAAAAGTTATAAGTAGAAACGTGCCCCCTCTCCTCCCTCTCTCTCTCACTCTCTCCCCCCCTCTCTCTCTCTCTCTCTCTCTCTGACTATCTCTCTCTCTCTCTCTATTTCTCTCTTTCAGGAAGTTTTCAGAGGAAACCGCATTCGAAAAAGTCCATTCAATCAAAAGTTATAAGCAGAAACGTGGACTCTCTCTCCCTCTCTCTCTCCCCCCCCTCTCTCTCTCTCTCTGACTCTCTCTCTCTCTCTTTCTCTTCGTCAGGAAGGTTTTAGAGAAAACCGCATTCGAAAAGGTCCATTCAATCAAAAGTTATAAGCAGAAATGTGTCCTCTCTCCCCCCCCTCTCTCTCCCTCACCCCCCCACTCTGACACTCTCTCTCTTTCTCTCTCTCGCAGGAAGGTTTTAGAGAAAACCGCATTCGAAAAAGTCCATTCAATCAAAAGTTATAAGCAGAAACGTGCCCTCTCCCCCCTCTCTCTCTCAACCTCTCTCCCCCCTCTCTCCCCCCTGTCTCTCTGAATCTCTCTCTCTTTTTCTCTCTCACTCAGGAAGGTTTTGGAGAAAACCGCATTCGAAAAAGTCCATTCAATCAAAAGTTATAGCGGAAATGTGTCCTCTCTCCCACCCCCCTCTGTCTCACCCTCTCCCCCTCTCTCTCTGTCTCTCTCTCTCTTTCTCTCTTTCAGGAATGTTTTAGAGAAAACCGCATTCGTAAAAGTCCATTCAATCAAAAGTTATAGCGGAAATGTGTCCTCTCTCCCCCCCCCCCCTCTCTCACTCTCTCCCCCTCTCTCTCTGTCTCTCTCTCTCTTTCTCTCTCTCGCAGAAAGGTTTTAGAGAAAACCGCATTCGAAAAAGTCCATTCAATCAAAAGTTATAAGCAGAAACGTGCCCAAAAGTGGGCGAGAAAGTGGTGATGGTGTCACTTGTGACGTCACAACTTTTGAACCAATAGACTTTTTCGAATGATCTTTACTCTAAAACCTAATCCAAGAAACGCCGCGTCTAATGGTCCAAACCGCACATTTGTACGTTTAGCCGTTCTCAAGTGATGCCGTTACAAACATACAGACATACAGACATACAGACATACAGACAGACACGATTTTATTATATATAGAGATAGAGATAGAGACTAGCTGCTCGCGGCGTGCC
>OU744325.1:1920184-1927684 GCA_916610235.2 Lasioglossum morio | reverse complement strand
GAATGTGAATTCTATCTCTCTCTCTCTCTCTCTGTCTGACTCACTCTCTCTCTCTTTTGCTCTCTCTCTCTCTCTCTCTCTCTCTCTCTCTCTCTCTCTCTCTGACTCTCTCTCTCTTTCTCGCTCTCTGGGAGTTTTCACAGAAAACCGCATTCGAAAAAGTCCATTCAATCAAAAGTTATAAGTAGAAACGTGCCCCCTCCCCCCCTCTCCCCCCTCTCTCTCTGACCCTCTCTCTCTTTCTCTCTCTCGCAGGAAGGTTTTAGAGAAAACCGCATTCGAAAAAGTCCATTCAATCAAAAGTTATAAGCAGAAATGTGTCCTCTCTCCCCCCCCCTCACTCTCTCCCTCTCTCCCCCCTCTCTCTTTGACTCTCTCTCTCTCTCTCTTTCTCTCTCTCAGGAAGGTTTCAGAGAAAACCGCATTCGAAAAAGTCCATTCAATCAAAAGTTATAAGTAGAAACGTGCCCCCTCTCCCCCCTCTATCACCCTCTCCACCCCCTCTCTCTGACGCTCTCTCTCTTTCTCTCTCTCGCAGGAAGGTTTTGGAGAAAACCGCATTCGAAAAAGTCCATTCAATCAAAAGTTATAAGCAGAAATGTGCCCCCTCTCCACCCTCTCTCTCCCTCTCTCCCCCCTCTCTCTCTGACTCTCTCTCTCTCTCGCTCTCTCTTTCTCTCTCTCTCAGGAAGTTTTCAGAGAAAACCGCATTCGAAAAAGTCCATTCAATCAAAAGTTATAAGTAGAAACGTGCCCCCTCTCCCCCCTCTCTCTCCCTCTCACCCCCCCTCTCTCCCCCCCTCTCTCTGACCCTCTCTCTCTTTCTCTCTCTCGCAGAAATGTTTTAGAGAAAACCGCATTCGAAAAAGTCTATTCAATCAAAAGTTATAAGCAGAAACGTGCCCAAAAGTGGGCGAGAAAGTGGTGATGGTGTCACTTGTGACGTCACAACTTTTGAACCAATAGACTTTTTCGAATGATCTTTACTCTAAAACCTAATCCAAGAAACGCCGCGTCTAATGGTCCAAACCGCAGCTTTCTACGTTGAGCCGTTCTCTAGTGATGCCGTTACAAACATACAGACAGACACGATTTTATTATATACTAGCTGCTCGCGGCGTGCCTCCGGCACGCCCTCGTAGCTAGGCCCTCCGGGCGGGTTGCCCTTGCGGGCGGCGCACAGTGCGCGTACCAATGATGTCACAACTTCTGAACGACTGGACTTTCGCATGGACAGAATTTCATATCAACCAAATGATTTATTTTCTTGTATTAACTTTGAAATCACCTTAAATTTCGAAGTGTTTTATTTACATTTCGATTTTGATTGCGAGATCGATGTTAATGTACATAATGAAAACAAAGAAATGCTTTATTTCAATTGGTTTTCTGTGATATCAACATTTCTCATTGCAATGCATTATTTTTTAAAAGCATGTACGTGCTGAAGGTGTTTGTAATAATCTATTTCGTCCAATTCCATTTCGCGTTGCTCTGTAGTTCTACCTCTCTCTCTCTCTTTCTCTCTCTCTATCCCTCCCTCACTCTGTCTCAGGAAGGTTTTAGAGCAAATCCCATTCGAAAAAGTCCATTCGTTGATAAGTTACTGTCGGTGTCAGTGACAGTGACAGTGTCAATGTGAATGTATTTGTGAAAGTCAATGTGAATGTGAATGTGAATGTGAATGTCAATTTCAATGTGTATGTCAATGTGAATGTCAATGTCAATGTCAATGTCAATGTCAATGTCAAAGTCAATGTCAATGTCAATGTCAATGTCAATGTCAATCTCAATCTCAATGTCAATGTCAATGTCAATGTGAATGTCAAGGTGAATGTCAATCTCAATCTCAATGTCAATGTCAATGTCAATGTGAATGTCAAGGTGAATGTCAATGTCAATGTCAATGTGAATGTGAATGTGAATGTGAATGTGAATGTGAATGTCAATGTCAATGTCAATCTCAATCTCAATGTCAATGTCAATGTCAATGTCAATGTCAATGTCAATGTCAATGTCAATGTCAATGTCAATGTCAATGTCAATGTCAATGTCAATGTCAATGTCAATGTCAATGTCAATGTGAATGTGAATGTCAATGTGAATGTGAATGTGAATGTGAATGTCAATGTCAATGTCAATGTGAATGTGAATGTGAATGTGAATGTCAATGTCAATCTCAATCTCAATGTCAATGTCAATGTCAATGTGAATGTCAAGGTGAATGTCAATGTCAATGTCAATGTGAATGTGAATGTGAATGTGAATGTGAATGTCAATGTCAATCTCAATCTCAATGTCAATGTCAATGTCAATGTCAATGTCAATGTCAATGTCAATGTCAATGTCAATGTCAATGTCAATGTCAATGTCAATGTCAATGTCAATGTGAATGTCAATGTCAATGTCAATGTCAATGTCAATGTCAATGTCAATGTCAATGTCAATGTCAATGTCAATGTCAATGTCAATGTCAATGTCAATGTCAATGTCAATGTCAACGTCAATGTCAATTGGAATGTGAATGTGAATTCTATCTCTCTCTCTCTCTCTCTGTCTGACTCACTCTCTCTCTCTTTTGCTCTCTCTCTCTCTCTCTCTCTCTCTGACTCTCTCTCTCTTTCTCTCTCTCTGGGAGTTTTCACAGAAAACCGCATTCGAAAAAGTCCATTCAATCAAAAGTTATAAGTAGAAACGTGCCCCCTCCCCCCCTCTCCCCCCTCTCTCTCTGACTCTCTCTCTCTTTCTCTCTCTCGCAGGAAGGTTTTAGAGAAAACCGCATTCGAAAAAGTCCATTCAATCAAAAGTTATAAGCAGAAATGTGTCCTCTCTCCCCCCCCTCACTCTCTCCCTCTCTCCCCCCTCTCTCTTTGACTCTCTCTCTCTCTCTCTTTCTCTCTCTCAGGAAGGTTTCAGAGAAAACCGCATTCGAAAAAGTCCATTCAATCAAAAGTTATAAGTAGAAACGTGCCCCCTCTCCCCCCTCTATCTCCCTCTCCCCCCCCTCTCTCTGACGCTCTCTCTCTTTCTCTCTCTCGCAGGAAGGTTTTGGAGAAAACCGCATTCGAAAAAGTCCATTCAATCAAAAGTTATAAGCAGAAATGTGCCCCCTCTCTCCCCTCTCTCTCCCTCTCTCCCCCCTCTCTCTCTGACTCTCTCTCTCTCGCTCTCTCTTTCTCTCACTCTCAGGAAGTTTTCAGAGAAAACCGCATTCGAAAAAGTCCATTCAATCAAAAGTTATAAGTAGAAACGTGCCCCCTCTCCCCCCTCTCTCTCCCTCTCACCCCCCCCTCTCTCCCCCCCTCTCTCTGACCCTCTCTCTCTTTCTCTCTCTCGCAGAAATGTTTTAGAGAAAACCGCATTCGAAAAAGTCTATTCAATCAAAAGTTATAAGCAGAAACGTGCCCAAAAGTGGGCGAAAAAGTGGTGATGGTGTCACTTGTGACGTCACAACTTTTGAACCAATAGACTTTTACGAATGATCTTTACTCTAAAACCTATTCCAAGAAACGCCGCGTCTAATGGTCCAAACCGCAGCTTTGTACGTTTAGCCGTTCTCAAGTGATGCCGTTACAAACAGACATACAGACATACAGACAGACACGATTTTATTATATATAGAGACTAGCTGCTCGCGGCGTGCCTCCGGAACGCCCTCGTAGCTAGGCCCTCCGGGCGGGTTGCCCTTGCGGGCGGCGCACAGTGCGCGTACCAATGATGTCACAACTTCTGAACGACTGGACTTTCGCATGGACAGAATTTCATATCAACCAAATGATTTATTTTCTTGTATTAACTTTGAAATCACCTTAAATTTCGAAGTGTTTTATTTACATTTCGATTTTGATTGCGAGATCGATGTTAATGTACATAACGAAAACAAAGAAATGCTTTATTTCAATTGGTTTTCTGTGATATCAACATTTCTCATTGCAATGCATTATTTTTTAAAAGCATGTACGTGCTGAAGGTGTTTGTAATAATCTATTTCGTCCAATTCCATTTCGCGTTGCTCTGTAGTTCTACCTCTCTCTCTCTCTTTCTCTCTCTCTATCCCTCCCTCACTCTGTCTCAGGAAGGTTTTAGAGCAAATCCCATTCGAAAAAGTCCATTCGTTGATAAGTTACTGTCGGTGTCAGTGACAGTGACAGTGTCAATGTGAATGTATTTGTGAAAGTCAATGTGAATGTGAATGTGAATGTGAATGTGAATGTGAATGTCAATTTCAATGTGTATGTCAATGTGAATGTCAATGTCAATGTCAATGTCAATGTCAATGTCAAAGTCAATGTCAATGTCAATGTCAATGTCAATGTCAAAGTCAATGTCAATGTCAATGTCAATGTCAATGTCAATGTCAATGTCAATGTCAATGTCAATGTCAATGACAATGTCAATGTCAATGTCAATGTCAATGTCAATGTCAATGTCAATGTCAATGTCAATGTCAATGTCAATGTGAATGTGGATGTGAATGTGAATGTGAATGTGAATGTGAATGTGAATGTCAATGTCAATGTGAATGTGAATGTGAATGTGAATGTGAATGTGAATGTCAATGTCAATGTCAATCTCAATGTCAATGTCAATGTCAATGTGAATGTCAAGGTGAATGTCAATGTCAATGTGAATGTGAATGTGAATGTGAATGTGAATGTCAATGTCAATCTCAATCTCAATGTCAATGTCAATGTCAATGTCAATGTCAATGTCAATGTCAATGTCAATGTCAATGTCAATGTGAATGACAATGTGAATGTGAATGTCAATGTCAATGTCAATGTCAATGTGAATGTCAATGTGAAATTCAATGTCAATGTGAATGACAATGTGAATGTCAATGTCAATGTCAATGTCAATGTCAATGTCAATGTCAATGTCAATGTCAATGTCAATGTCAATGTCAATGTCAATGTCAATGTCAATGTCAATGTCAATGTCAACGTCAATGTCAATTGGAATGTGAATGTGAATTCTATCTCTCTCTCTCTCTCTCTGTCTGACTCACTCTCTCTCTCTTTTGCTCTCTCTCTCTCTCTCTCTCTCTCTGACTCTCTCTTTCTTTCTCTCTCTCTGGGAGTTTTCACAGAAAACCGCATTCGAAAAAGTCCATTCAATCAAAAGTTATAAGTAGAAACGTGCCCCCTCCCCCCCCTCTCCCCCCTCTCTCTCTGACCCTCTCTCTCTTTCTCTCTCTCGCAGGAAGGTTTTAGAGAAAACCGCATTCGAAAAAGTCCATTCAATCAAAAGTTATAAGCAGAAATGTGTCCTCTCTCCCCCCCTCACTCTCTCCCTCTCTCCCCCCTCTCTCTTTGACTCTCTCTCTCTCTCTCTTTCTCTCTCTCAGGAAGGTTTCAGAGAAAACCGCATTCGAAAAAGTCCATTCAATCAAAAGTTATAAGTAGAAACGTGCCCCCTCTCCCCCCTCTATCTCCCTCCTCCCCCTCTCTCTGACGCTCTCTCTCTTTCTCTCTCTCGCAGGAAGGTTTTGGAGAAAACCGCATTCGAAAAAGTCCATTCAATCAAAAGTTATAAGCAGAAATGTGCCCCCTCTCCCCCCTCTCTCTCTCCCTCTCTCCCCCCTCTCTCTGTGACTCTCTCTCTCTCTCGCTCTCTCTTTCTCTCTCTCTCAGGAAGTTTTCAGAGAAAACCGCATTCGAAAAAGTCCATTCAATCAAAAGTTATAAGTAGAAACGTGCCCCCTCTCCCCCCCCTCTCTCCCTCTCACCCCCCCTCTCTCCCCCCCTCTCTCTGACCCTCTCTCTCTTTCTCTCTCTCGCAGAAATGTTTTAGAGAAAACCGCATTCGAAAAAGTCTATTCAATCAAAAGTTATAAGCAGAAACGTGCCCAAAAGTGGGCGAAAAAGTGGTGATGGTGTCACTTGTGACGTCACAACTTTTGAACCAATAGACTTTTACGAATGATCTTTACTCTAAAACCTATTCCAAGAAACGCCGCGTCTAATGGTCCAAACCGCAGCTTTGTACGTTTAGCCGTTCTCAAGTGATGCCGTTACAAACAGACATACAGACATACAGACAGACACGATTTTATTATATACTAGCTGCTCGCGGCGTGCCTCCGGCACGCCCTCGTAGCTAGGCCCTCCGGGCGGGATGCCCTTGCGGGCGGTGCACAATGCGCGTACCAATGACGTCACAACTTTTGAACGACTGGACTTTTGCATGGACAGAATTTCATGTCAACCAAATGATTTTCTTGTATTAACTTTGAAATCAACATAAATCTCGAACTGTTTCATTGACATTTCGATTTCGATTGCAAGATTGATGTTAATGTGCACAATCAAATCAAAGAAATGCTTTATATTAATTGGTTTTCTGTGACATCAACATTTCTCATTGCAATGCATTATTATTTAAAAGCATGTACGTGCTGAAGGTGTTTGTAATAATCTATTTCGTCCAATTCCATTTCGCGTTGCTTTGTAGTTCTACCTCTCTCTCTCTTTCTCTCTATCTATCCCTCCCTCTCTCTGTCTCAATCTCAATCTCAATGTCAATGTCAATGTCAATGTCAATGTCAATGTCAATGTCAATGTCAATGTCAATGTCAATGTCAATGTCAATGTCAATGTCAATGTCAATGTCAATGTCAATGTCAATGTCAATGTCAATGGGAATGTCAATGTCAATGTCAATGTCAATGTCAATGTCAGTGTCAATGTCAATGCCAATGTCAATGTCAATGTCAATGTCAATGTCAATGTCAATGTCAATGCCAATGTGAATATGAATGACAATGTCAATGTCAACGTCAATGTCAGTTTCAGTGTCAGTGTCAGTGTGAATGTGAATGTCAATGTGAATGTCAATGTCAATGTCAATGTCAATGTCAATGTCAATGTCAATGTCAATGTGGAAGTCAATGTGAATGTCAATGCGAATGTCAATGAGAATGTCAATGTGAATGTCAATGTGAATGTCAATGTGAATGTGAATGTGAATGTGAATGTCAATGTCAATGTGAATGTGAATGTCAATGTCAATGTCAATGTGAATGTCAATGTGAATGTCAATGTGAATGTCAATGTCAATGTGAATGTCAATGTGAATGTCAATGTCAATGTGAATGTCAATGTGAATGTGAATGTGAATGTGAATGTGAATGTGAATGTGAATGTCAATGTCAATGTCAATGTCAATGTCAATGTCAATGTCAATGTCAATGTCAATGTCAATGTCAATGTCAATGTCAATGTCAAAGTCAATGTCAATGTCAATGCCAATGTCAATGCCAATGTCAATATCAATGTGAATGTGAATGTGAATGTCAATGTGAATGTCAATGTGAATGTGAATGTGAATGTCAATGTCAATGTCAATGTCAATGTGAATGTCAATGTGAATGTCAATGTGAATTTCAATGTGATTGTAAATGTGAATGTCAATGTCAATGTCAATGTCAATGTCAATGTCAATGTCAATGTCAATGTCAATGTCAATGTCAATGTCAATGTCAATGTCAATGTCAATGTC
>OU744325.1:1912684-1917684 GCA_916610235.2 Lasioglossum morio | reverse complement strand
AAAGTGGTTATTACGTCACAACTTTTGAACCAATCAACTTTTTCGACTGCTCTTTACTCTAAAACCTAATCCAAGAAACGCCGCGTCTAATGGTCCAAACCGCACATTTGTACGTTTAGCCGTTCTCAAGTGATGCCGTTACAAACATACAGACATACAGACATACAGACATACAGACAGACACGATTTTATTATATAATACAGACAGATAGAGATAGAGACTAGCTGCTCGTGGCGCCCTCGTAGCTAGGCCCTCCGGGCGGGCCCCCCCCCTTGTTGGTGGTGCACAATGCGCGCACCAATGTCATCACAACTTTTGAACGACCTGACTTTTGCATGGACAGAATTTCATGTCAACCAAATGATTTATTTTCGTGTATTAACTTTGAAATCACAATAGGTCTCAAGATGTTTTACTTACATTTCTATTTCGATTGCGAGATCGATGTTAATGTACACAATCAAAACAAAGAAATGCTTTATTTCAATTGGTTTTCTGTGATATCAACATTTCTCATTGCAATGCATTATTTTTTAAAAGCATGTACGTGCTGAAGGTGTTTGTCATAATCTATTACGTCCAATTCCATTTCGCGTTGCTCTGTAGTTTACCTCTCTCTCTCTCTTTCTCTCTCTCTATCCCTCCCTCACTCTGTCTCTGAAACGTTTTAGAGCAAATCCCATTCGAAAAAGTCCATTCGTTGATAAGTTACTGTCGGTGTCAGTGACAGTGACAGTGTCAATGTGAATGTATTTGTGAAAGTCAATGTGAATGTCAATGTGAATGTGAATGTGAATGTGAATGTCAATGTCAATGTCAATGTCAATGTCAATGTGAATGTCAATGTCAATGTCAATGTCAATGTCAATGTCAATGTGAATGTCAATGTGAATGTGAATGTGAATGTGAATGTGAATGTCAATGTGAATGTGAATGTGAATGTGAATGTGAATGTGAATGTCAATGTCAATGTGAATGTAAATGTCAATGTCAATGTCAATGTCAATGTGAATGTCAATGTGAATGTCAATGTGAATGTCAATGTCAATGTGAATGTCAATGTCAATGTGAATGTCAATGTGAATGTCAATGTCAATGTCAATGTCAATGTCAATGTCAATGTCAATGTCAATGTCAATGTCAATGTCAATGTCAATGTCAATGTCAATGTCAAAGTCAATGTCAATGCCAATGTCAATGCCAATGTCAATATCAATGTGAATGTGAATGTGAATGTCCATGTGAATGTCAATGTCAATGTGAATGTGAATGTGAATGTCAATGTCAATGTCAATGTCAATGTGAATGTCAATGTGAATGTCAATGTGAATTTCAATGTGATTGTAAATGTGAATGTCAATGTGAATGTCAATGTCAATGTCAATGTCAATGTCAATGTCAATGTCAATGTCAATGTCAATGTCAATGTCAATGTCAATGTCAATGTCAATGTCAATGTCAATAGCAATGTCAATGTCAATGTCAATGTCAATGTCAATGTCAATGTCAATGTCAATGTCAATGTCAATGTCAATGTCAATGGCAATGTCAATGTCAATGTCAATGTCAATGTCAATGTCAATGTCAATGTCAATGTGAATGTCATTGTGAATGTGAATGTGAATGTGAATGTGAATGTCAATGTGAATGTCAATGTGAATGTCAATGTCAATGTCAATGTCAATGTCAATGTCAATGTCAATGTCAATGTCAATGTGAATGTGAATGTGAATGTGAATGTGAATGTGAATGTGAATGTGAATGTGAATGTGAATGTGAATGTGAATGTCAATGTGAATGTGAATGTGAATGTGAATGTCAATGTGAATGTGAATGTCAATGTCAATGTGAATGTGAATGTGAATGTCAATGTGAATGTCAATGTGAATGTGAATGTGAATGTCAATGTGAATGTGAATGTCAATGTGAATGTGATTGTGAATGTCAATGTCAATGTGAATGTGAATGACAATGTCAATGTCAATGTGAATGTCAATGTGAATGTCAATGTGAATGTCAATGTCAATGTGAATGTCAATGTCAATGTGAATGTCAATGTGAATGTGAATGTGAATGCGAATGTGAATGTGAATGACAATGTCAATGTCAATGTCAATGTGAATGTCAATGCCAATGTGAATGTGAATGACAATGTGAATGTGAATGTGAATGTGAATGTGAATGTCAATGTCAATGTCAATGTCAATGTCAATGTCAATGTGAATGGCAATGTGAATGTGAATGTCAATGTCAATGTCAATGTCAAAGTGAATGTCAATGTGAATGTCAATGTCAATGTCGATGTCAATGTGAATGTCAATGTGAATGTGAATGACAATGTGAATGTCAATGTGAATGTCAATGTCAATGTCAATGTCAATGTGAATGTCAATGTGAATGTCAATGTGAATGTCAATGTGAATGTCAATGTGAATGACAATGTCAATACGAACGTCAATGTCAATGTGAATGTGAATGTGAATGTGAATGTCAATGTCAATGTCAATGTCAATGTCAATGTCAATGTGAATGTGAATGTGAATGACAATGTCAATGTCAACGTCAATGTGAATGTCAATGTGAATGTCAATGTCAATGTCAATGTCAATGTCAATGTCAGTGTCAATGTGAATGTCAATGTGAATGTCAATGTGAATGTGAATGACAATGTGAATGTCAATGTGAATGTCAATGTGAATGTGAATGTGAATGTGAATGTCAACGTCAATGTCAGTTTCAGTGTCAGTGTCAGTGTGAATGTGAATGTCAATGTCAATGTCAATGTCAATGTCAATGTCAATGTGAATGTCAATGTGAATGTCAATGTCAATGTGAATGGCAATGTGAATGTGAATGTCAATGTCAATGTGAATGTGAATGGCAATGTGAATGTGAATGTCAATGTGAATGTCAATGTCAATGTGAATGTCAATGTGAATGTCAATGTCAATGTGAATGACAATGTCAATGTCAATGTCAATGTCAATGTCAATGTCAATGTCAATGTCAATGTCAATGTCAATGTCAATGTCAATGTCAATGTCAACGTCAATGTCAATTGGAATGTGAATGTGAATTCTATCTCTCTCTCTCTCTCTCTCTCTCTCTCTGTCTGACTCACTCTCTCTCTTTTGCTCTCTCTCTCTCTCTCTCTCTCTGTCTGACTCACTCTCTCTCTTTTGCTCTCTCTCTCTCTCTCTGTCTGACTCACTCTCTCTCTTTTGATCTCTCTCTCTCTCTCTGACTCTCTCTCTTTCTCTCTCTCAGGGAGTTTTCACAGAAAACCGCATTCGAAAAAGTCCATTCAATCAAAAGTTATAAGCAGAAACGTGTCCTCTCCCCATACTCTCTCTCTCTGACTCTATCTCTCTCTTTCAGGAAGGTTTTAGTGAAAACCGCATTCGAAAAAGTCCATTCAATCAAAAGTTATAAGCAGAAATGTGTCCTCTCCCCCCCCTCTCTCTCTCCCTCTCTCCCCCCTCTCTCTCTGACTCTCTCTCTCTCTCTCTTTCTCTCTCTCAGGAAGGTTTCAGAGAAAACCGCATTCGAAAATGTCGATTCAACCAAAAGTTATAAGCAGAAACGTACCCTCCCCCCCTCTCTCTCCCTCTCCCCCCCTCTCTCTCTGACACTCTCTCTCTCTCTCTCTTTCTCTCTCTCAGGAAGGTTTCAGAGAAAACCGCAGCCGAAAATGTCCATTAAATCAAAAGTTATAAGTAGAAACGTGCCCCCCCTCCCCCCTCTCTCTTTCACTCTCTCCCCCCCCCCTCTCTCTCTCTCTCTCTCTGACTCTCTCTCTCTTTCTCTCTCTCGCAGGAAGGTTTTAGAGAAAACCGCAGCCGAAAATGTCCATTCGATCAAAAGTTATGAGCAGAAACATGCCGAAAAGAGGGTGTAAAAGTGGTTATTACGTCACAACTTTTGAACCAATCAACTTTTTCGACTGCTCTTTACTCTAAAACCTAATCCAAGAAACGCCGCGTCTAATGGTCCAAACCGCACATTTGTACGTTTAGCCGTTCTCAAGTGATGCCGTTACAAACATACAGACATACAGACATACAGACATACAGACAGACACGATTTTATTATATAACTAGCTGCTCGTGGCGTGCCTTCGGCACGCCCTCGTAGCTAGGCCCTCCGGGCGGGCCCCCCCCCTTGTTGGTGGTGCACAATGCGCGCACCAATGTCATCACAACTTTTGAACGACCTGACTTTTGCATGGACAGAATTTCATGTCAACCAAATGATTTATTTTCGTGTATTAACTTTGAAATCACAATAGGTCTCAAGATGTTTTACTTACATTTCTATTTCGATTGCGAGATCGATGTTAATGTACACAATCAAAACAAAGAAATGCTTTATTTCAATTGGTTTTCTGTGATATCAACATTTCTCATTGCAATGCATTATTTTTTAAAAGCATGTACGTGCTGAAGGTGTTTGTCATAATCTATTACGTCCAATTCCATTTCGCGTTGCTCTGTAGTTTACCTCTCTCTCTCTCTTTCTCTCTCTCTATCCCTCCCTCACTCTGTCTCTGAAACGTTTTAGAGCAAATCCCATTCGAAAAAGTCCATTCGTTGATAAGTTACTGTCGGTGTCAGTGACAGTGACAGTGTCAATGTGAATGTATTTGTGAAAGTCAATGTCAATGTCAATGTGAATGTGAATGTGAATGTGAATGTCAATGTCAATGTCAATGTCAATGCAATGTGAATGTCAATGTCAATGTCAATGTCAATGTGAATGTCAATGTGAATGTCAATGTGAATGTGAATGTGAATGTGAATGTGAATGTCAATGTGAATGTGAATGTGAATGTGAATGTGAATGTGAATGTGAATGTCAATGTCAATGTGAATGTGAATGTCAATGTCAATGTCAATGTGAATGTCAATGTGAATGTCAATGTCAATGTGAATGTCAATGTCAATGTCAATGTGAATGTCAATGTGAATGTCAATGTGAATGTCAATGTCAATGTGAATGT
>OU744325.1:1897684-1910184 GCA_916610235.2 Lasioglossum morio | reverse complement strand
CTCTCTCTCTGACACTCTCTCCCTCACTCTTTTTCTCTCTCAGGAAGGTTTCAGAGAAAACCGCAGCCGAAAATGTCCATTAAATCAAAAGTTATAAGTAGAAACGTGCCCCCTCTCCTCCCTCTCTCTCTCACTCTCTCCCCCCCTCTCTCTCTCTCTCTCTCTCTCTCTCTGACTATCTCTCTCTCTCTCTATTTCTCTCTTTCAGGAAGTTTTCAGAGGAAACCGCATTCGAAAAAGTCCATTCAATCAAAAGTTATAAGTAGAAACGTGCCCCCTCTCCCCCCTCTATCTCCCTCTCCCCCCCCCTCTCTCTGACGCTCTCTCTCTTTCTCTCTCTCGCAGGAAGGTTTTGGAGAAAACCGCATTCGAAAAAGTCCATTCAATCAAAAGTTATAAGCAGAAATGTGCCCCCTCTCCCCCCTCTCTCTCCCTCTCTCCCCCCTCTCTCTCTGACTCTCTCTCTCTCGCTCTCTCTTTCTCTCTCTCTCAGGAAGTTTTCAGAGAAAACCGCATTCGAAAAAGTCCATTCAATCAAAAGTTATAAGTAGAAACGTGCCCCCTCTCCCCCCTCTCTCTCCCTCTCACCCCCCCTCTCTCCCCCCCTCTCTCTGACCCTCTCTCTCTTTCTCTCTATCGCAGAAATGTTTTAGAGAAAACCGCATTCGAAAAAGTCTATTCAATCAAAAGTTATAAGCAGAAACGTGCCCAAAAGTGGGCGAAAAAGTGGTGATGGTGTCACTTGTGACGTCACAACTTTTGAACCAATAGACTTTTACGAATGATCTTTACTCTAAAACCTAATCCAAGAAACGCCGCGTCTAATGGTCCAAACCGCACATTTGTACGTTTAGCCGTTCTCAAGTGATGCCGTTACAAACATACAGACATACATACAGACAGACACGATTTTATTATATATAGAGATACAGACAGATAGAGATAGAGACTAGCTGCTCGTGGCGCCCTCGTAGCTAGGCCCTCCGGGCGGGCCCCCCCCTTGTTGGTGGTGCACAATGCGCGCACCAATGTCATCACAACTTTTGAACGACCTGACTTTTGCATGGACAGAATTTCATGTCAACCAAATGATTTATTTTCGTGTATTAACTTTGAAATCACAATAGGTCTCAAGATGTTTTACTTACATTTCTATTTCGATTGCGAGATCGATGTTAATGTACACAATCAAAACAAAGAAATGCTTTATTTCAATTGGTTTTCTGTGATATCAACATTTCTCATTGCAATGCATTATTTTTTAAAAGCATGTACGTGCTGAAGGTGTTTGTCATAATCTATTACGTCCAATTCCATTTCGCGTTGCTCTGTAGTTTACCTCTCTCTCTCTCTTTCTCTCTCTCTATCCCTCCCTCACTCTGTCTCTGAAACGTTTTAGAGCAAATCCCATTCGAAAAAGTCCATTCGTTGATAAGTTACTGTCGGTGTCAGTGACAGTGACAGTGTCAATGTGAATGTATTTGTGAAAGTCAATGTGAATGTCAATGTGAATGTGAATGTGAATGTGAATGTCAATGTCAATGTCAATGTCAATGTCAATGTGAATGTCAATGTCAATGTCAATGTCAATGTCAATGTCAATGTGAATGTCAATGTGAATGTGAATGTGAATGTGAATGTGAATGTCAATGTGAATGTGAATGTGAATGTGAATGTGAATGTGAATGTCAATGTCAATGTGAATGTAAATGTCAATGTCAATGTCAATGTCAATGCGAATGTCAATGTGAATGTCAATGTGAATGTCAATGTCAATGTGAATGTCAATGTCAATGTGAATGTCAATGTGAATGTCAATGTCAATGTCAATGTCAATGTCAATGTCAATGTCAATGTCAATGTCAATGTCAATGTCAATGTCAATGTCAATGTCAATGTCAATGTCAATGTCAATGTCAATGCCAATGTCAATGCCAATGTCAATATCAATGTGAATGTGAATGTGAATGTCCATGTGAATGTCAATGTCAATGTGAATGTGAATGTGAATGTCAATGTCAATGTCAATGTCAATGTGAATGTCAATGTGAATGTCAATGTGAATTTCAATGTGATTGTAAATGTGAATGTCAATGTGAATGTCAATGTCAATGTCAATGTCAATGTCAATGTCAATGTCAATGTCAATGTCAATGTCAATGTCAATGTCAATGTCAATGTCAATGTCAATGTCAATGTCAATAGCAATGTCAATGTCAATGTCAATGTCAATGTCAATGTCAATGTCAATGTCAATGTCAATGTCAATGTCAATGGCAATGTCAATGTCAATGTCAATGTCAATGTCAATGTCAATGTCAATGTCAATGTGAATGTCATTGTGAATGTGAATGTGAATGTGAATGTGAATGTCAATGTGAATGTCAATGTGAATGTCAATGTCAATGTCAATGTCAATGTCAATGTCAATGTCAATGTCAATGTCAATGTGAATGTGAATGTGAATGTGAATGTGAATGTGAATGTGAATGTGAATGTGAATGTGAATGTCAATGTGAATGTCAATGTGAATGTGAATGTGAATGTGAATGTCAATGTGAATGTGAATGTCAATGTCAATGTGAATGTGAATGTGAATGTCAATGTGAATGTCAATGTGAATGTGAATGTGAATGTCAATGTGAATGTGAATGTCAATGTGAATGTGATTGTGAATGTCAATGTCAATGTGAATGTGAATGACAATGTCAATGTCAATGTGAATGTCAATGTGAATGTCAATGTGAATGTCAATGTCAATGTGAATGTCAATGTCAATGTGAATGTCAATGTGAATGTCAATGTCAATGTGAATGTGAATGACAATGTCAATGTGAATGTGAATGTGAATGTCAATGTCAATGTCAATGTCAATGTCAATGTCAATGTCAATGTCAATGTCAATCTCAATGTCAATGTGAATGTGAGTGTCAATGTGAATGTGAATGTGAATGTAAATGTGAATGACAATGTCAATGTCAATGTCAATGTGAATGTCAATGCCAATGTGAATGTGAATGACAATGTCAATGTGAATGTGAATGTGAATGTCAATGTCAATGTCAATGTCAATGTCAATGTCAATGTCAATGTCAATGTCAACGTCAACGTCAACGTCAACGTCAACGTCAACGTCAACGTCAACGTCAACGTCAACGTCAATGTCAATGTCAATGTCAATGTCAATGTCAATGTCAATGTCAATGTCAATGTGAATGTCAATGTGAATGTGAATGTAAATGTAAATGTCAATGTCAATGTCAATGTCAATGTCAATGTCAATGTCAATGTCAATCTCAATGTCAATGTCAATGCCAAGTCAATGTCATTGTCAATGTCAATGTCAATGTCAATGTCAATGCCAATGTCAATGTCAATGTCAATGTCAGTGTCAATGTCAATGTCAATGTCAATGTCAATGTCAATGTCAATGTCAATGTCAATGTGAATGTCAATGTCAATGTGAATGACAATGTCAATGTCAATGTCAATGTCAATGTCAATGTCAATGTGAATGTCAATGTGAATGTGAATGTCAATGTGAATGTCAATGTGAATGTCAATGTGAAAGTCAATGTGAATGTGAATGTCAATGTCAATGTCAATGTCAATGTGAATGTGAATGTGAATGTGAATGTCAATGTCAATGTCAATGTCAATGTCAATGTCAGTGTCAATGTCAATGCCAATGTCAATGTCAAAGTCAAAGTCAATGTCAATGTCAATGTCAATGTCAATGTCAATGTCAATGTCAATGTCAATGTCAATGTCAATGACAATGTCAATGTCAATGTCAATGTCAATGTCAATGTCAATGTCAATGTGAATGTCAATGTGAATGTCAATGTGAATGTCAATGTGAATGTCAATGTGAATGTGAATGTCAATGTCAATGTCAATGTCAACGTGAATGTGAATGTGAATGTGAATGTGAATGTCAATGTCAATCTCAATCTCAATGTCAATGTCAATGTCAATGTGAATGTCAAGGTGAATGTCAATGTCAATGTCAATGTGAATGTGAATGTGAATGTGAATGTGAATGTCAATGTCAATCTCAATCTCAATGTCAATGTCAATGTCAATGTCAATGTCAATGTCAATGTCAATGTCAATGTGAATGTCAATGTGAATGTCAATGTCAATGTGAATGACAATGTGAATGTGAATGTCAATGTCAATGTCAATGTCAATGTGAATGTCAATGTGAAATTCAATGTCAATGTGAATGACAATGTGAATGTGAATGTCAATGTCAATGTCAATGTCAATGTCAATGTCAATGTCAATGTCAATGTCAATGTCAATGTCAATGTCAATGTCAATGTCAATGTCAATGTCAATGTCAATGTCAATGTCAACGTCAATGTCAATTGGAATGTGAATGTGAATTCTATCTCTCTCTCTCTCTCTCTGTCTGACTCACTCTCTCTCTCTTTTGCTCTCTCTCTCTCTCTCTCTCTCTGACTCTCTCTCTCTTTCTCTCTCTCTGGGAGTTTTCACAGAAAACCGCATTCGAAAAAGTCCATTCAATCAAAAGTTATAAGTAGAAACGTGCCCCCTCCCCCCCTCTCCCCCCTCTCTCTCTGACTCTCTCTCTCTTTCTCTCTCTCGCAGGAAGGTTTTAGAGAAAACCGCATTCGAAAAAGTCCATTCAATCAAAAGTTATAAGCAGAAATGTGTCCTCTCTCCCCCCCCCTCACTCTCTCCCTCTCTCCCCCCTCTCTCTTTGACTCTCTCTCTCTCTCTCTTTCTCTCTCTCAGGAAGGTTTCAGAGAAAACCGCATTCGAAAAAGTCCATTCAATCAAAAGTTATAAGTAGAAACGTGCCCCCTCTCCCCCCTCTATCTCCCTCTCCCCCCCTCTCTCTGACGCTCTCTCTCTTTCTCTCTCTCGCAGGAAGGTTTTGGAGAAAACCGCATTCGAAAAAGTCCATTCAATCAAAAGTTATAAGCAGAAATGTGCCCCCTCTCCCCCCTCTCTCTCCCTCTCTCCCCCCTCTCTCTCTGACTCTCTCTCTCTCTCGCTCTCTCTTTCTCTCTCTCTCAGGAAGTTTTCAGAGAAAACCGCATTCGAAAAAGTCCATTCAATCAAAAGTTATAAGTAGAAACGTGCCCCCTCTCCCCCCTCTCTCTCCCTCTCACCCCCCCCTCTCTCCCCCCCTCTCTCTGACCCTCTCTCTCTTTCTCTCTCTCGCAGAAATGTTTTAGAGAAAACCGCATTCGAAAAAGTCTATTCAATCAAAAGTTATAAGCAGAAACGTGCCCAAAAGTGGGCGAAAAAGTGGTGATGGTGTCACTTGTGACGTCACAACTTTTGAACCAATAGACTTTTACGAATGATCTTTACTCTAAAACCTAATCCAAGAAACGCCGCGTCTAATGGTCCAAACCGCACATTTGTACGTTTAGCCGTTCTCAATTGATGCCGTTACAAACATACAGACAGACACGATTTTATTATATACTAGCTGCTCGTGGCGTGCCTTCGGCACGCCCTCGTAGCTAGGCCCTCCGGGCGGGCCCCCCCCTTGTTGGTGGTGCACAATGCGCGCACCAATGTCATCACAACTTTTGAACGACCTGACTTTTGCATGGACAGAATTTCATGTCAACCAAATGATTTATTTTCGTGTATTAACTTTGAAATCACAATAGGTCTCAAGATGTTTTACTTACATTTCTATTTCGATTGCGAGATCGATGTTAATGTACACAATCAAAACAAAGAAATGCTTTATTTCAATTGGTTTTCTGTGATATCAACATTTCTCATTGCAATGCATTATTTTTTAAAAGCATGTACGTGCTGAAGGTGTTTGTCATAATCTATTACGTCCAATTCCATTTCGCGTTGCTCTGTAGTTTACCTCTCTCTCTCTCTTTCTCTCTCTCTATCCCTCCCTCACTCTGTCTCTGAAACGTTTTAGAGCAAATCCCATTCGAAAAAGTCCATTCGTTGATAAGTTACTGTCGGTGTCAGTGACAGTGACAGTGTCAATGTGAATGTATTTGTGAAAGTCAATGTGAATGTCAATGTGAATGTGAATGTGAATGTGAATGTCAATGTCAATGTCAATATCAATGTCAATGTCAATGTCAATGTCAATGTGAATGTCAATGTGAATGTCAATGTGAATGTGAATGTGAATGTGAATGTCAATGTGAATGTCAATGTGAATGTCAATGTGAATGTGAATGTGAATGTGAATGTCAATGTCAATGTCAATGTGAATGTCAATGTGAATGTCAATGTGAATGTCAATGTGAATGTCAATGTCAATGTGAATGTCAATGTCAATGTCAATGTGAATGTCAATGTGAATGTCAATGTCAATGTCAATGTGAATGTCAATGTCAATGTCAATGTCAATGTGAATGTCAATGTGAATGTCAATGTCAATGTGAATGTGAATGTCAATGTCAATGTCAATGTCAATGTCAATGTCAATGTCAATGTCAATGTCAATGTCAATGTCAATGCCAATGCCAATGCCAATATCAATGTGAATGTGAATGTGAATGTCAATGTGAATGTCAATGTCAATGTCAATGTCAATGTCAATGTCAATGTCAATGTCAATGTCAATGTCAATGTCAATGTCAATGTCAATGTCAAAGTTAGTGTCAATTGGAATGTGAATGTGAATTCTATCTCTCTCTCTCTCTTTCTCTGTCTGGCTCACTCTCTCTCTCTCTTTTGCTCTCTCTCTCTCTCTCTCTCTGTCTGACTCACTCTCTCTCTTTTGCTCTCTCTCTCTCTCTCTGACACTCTCTCACTTTCTCTCTCTCAGGGAGTTTTCAGAAAAAACCGCATTCGAAAAAGTCCATTCAATCAAAAGTTATAAGCAGAAACGTGTCCTCACCCCATACCCTTTCTCTCTGACTCTCTCTCTCTCTCTCTCTGACTCTCTCTCTCTCTCTCTCTCTGACTCTCTCTCTCTCTGACTCTCTCTCTCTCTCTCTGACTCTCTCTCTCTCTCTGACTCGCTCTCTCTTTTTCTCTCTCTCAGGAAGGTTTTAGAGAAAACCGCATTCGAAAAAGTCCATTCAATCAAAAGTTATAAGCAGAAACGTGCCCTCTCCCCCCCTCTCTCTCCCTCTCTCCACCCCCTCTCTCTGACTCTCTCTCTCTCTCTTTCTCTCTCTCTCAGGAAGGTTTTAGAGAAAACCGCATTCGAAAAAGTCCATTCAATCAAAAGTTATAGCGGAAATGTGTCCTCTCTCCCCCCCCTCTCTCTCCCTCACCCCCCCCCACTCTGACACTCTCTCTCTTTCTCTCTCTCGCAGGAAGGTTTTAGAGAAAACCGCATTCGAAAAAGTCCATTCAATCAAAAGTTATAAGCAGAAACGTGCCCTCTCCCCCCTCTCTCTCTCAACCTCTCTCCCCCCTCTCTCCCCCCTGTCTCTCTGAATCTCTCTCTCTTTTTCTCTCTCACTCAGGAAGGTTTTGGAGAAAACCGCATTCGAAAAAGTCCATTCAATCAAAAGTTATAGCGGAAATGTGTCCTCTCTCCCACCCCCCTCTGTCTCACCCTCTCTCCCTCTCTCTCTGTCTCTCTCTCTCTTTCTCTCTTTCAGGAATGTTTTAGAGAAAACCGCATTCGTAAAAGTCCATTCAATCAAAAGTTATAGCGGAAATGTGTCCTCTCTCCCCCCCCCCCTCTCTCTCTGTCTCTCTCTCTCTTTCTCTCTCTCGCAGAAAGGTTTTAGAGAAAACCGCATTCGAAAAAGTCCATTCAATCAAAAGTTATAAGCAGAAATTTGCCCAAAAGTGGGCGAGAAAGTGGTGATGGTGTCACTTGTGACGTCACAACTTTTGAACCAATAGACTTTTTCGAATGATCTTTACTCTAAAACCTAATCCAAGAAACGCCGCGTCTAATGGTCCAAACCGCACATTTGTACGTTTAGCCGTTCTCAAGTGATGCCGTTACAAACATACAGACATACAGACATACAGACATACAGACAGACACGATTTTATTATATACTAGCTGCTCGCGGCGTGCCTCCGGCACGCCCTCGTAGCTAGGCCCTCCGGGCGGGTTGCCCTTGCGGGCGGCGCACAGTGCGCGTACCAATGATGTCACAACTTCTGAACGACTGGACTTTCGCATGGACAGAATTTCATATCAACCAAATGATTTATTTTCTTGTATTAACTTTGAAATCACCTTAAATTTCGAAGTGTTTTATTTACATTTCGATTTTGATTGCGAGATCGATGTTAATGTACATAATGAAAACAAAGAAATGCTTTATTTCAATTGGTTTTCTGTGATATCAACATTTCTCATTGCAATGCATTATTTTCTAAAAGCATGTACGTGCTGAAGGTGTTTGTAATAATCTATTTCGTCCAATTCCATTTCGCGTTGCTCTGTAGTTCTACCTCTCTCTCTCTTTCTCTCTCTCTATCCCTCCCTCACTCTGTCTCAGGAAGGTTTTAGAGCAAATCCCATTCGAAAAAGTCCATTCGTTGATAAGTTACTGTCGGTGTCAGTGACAGTGACAGTGTCAATGTGAATGTATTTGTGAAAGTCAATGTGAATGTGAATGTGAATGTGAATGTGAATGTGAATGTCAATTTCAATGTGTATGTCAATGTGAATGTCAATGTCAATGTCAATGTCAATGTCAATGTCAAAGTCAATGTCAATGTCAATGTCAATGTCAATGTCAATCTCAATCTCAATGTCAATGTCAATGTCAATGTGAATGTCAAGGTGAATGTCAATCTCAATCTCAATGTCAATGTCAATGTCAATGTGAATGTCAAGGTGAATGTCAATGTCAATGTCAATGTGAATGTGAATGTGAATGTGAATGTGAATGTGAATGTCAATCTCAATCTCAATGTCAATGTCAATGTCAATGTCAATGTCAATGTCAATGTCAATGTCAATGTCAATGTCAATGTGAATGTCAAGGTGAATGTCAATCTCAATCTCAATGTCAATGTCAATGTCAATGTGAATGTCAAGGTGAATGTCAATGTCAATGTCAATGTGAATGTGAATGTGAATGTGAATGTGAATGTGAATGTCAATCTCAATCTCAATGTCAATGTCAATGTCAATGTCAATGTCAATGTCAATGTCAATGTCAATGTCAATGTCAATGTCAATGTCAATGCCAATGTCAATGCCAATGTCAATATCAATGTGAATGTGAATGTGAATGTGAATGTCCATGTGAATGTCAATGTCAATGTGAATGTGAATGTCAATGTCAATGTCAATGTCAATGTCAATGTGAATGTCAATGTGAATGTCAATGTGAATTTCAATGTGATTGTAAATGTGAATGTCAATGTGAATGTCAATGTCAATGTCAATGTCAATGTCAATGTCAATGTCAATGTCAATGACAATGTCAATGTCAATGTCAATGTCAATGTCAATGTCAATGTCAATGTCAATGTCAATGTCAATGTCAATGTCAATGTCAATGTCAATAGCAATGTCAATGTCAATGTCAATGTCAATGTCAATGTCAATGTCAATGTCAATGTCAATGTCAATGTCAATGTCAATGTCAATGTCAATGTCAATGTCAATGTCAATGTCAATGTCAATGTCAATGTCAATGTCAATGTCAATGTCATTGTGAATGTGAATGTGAATGTGAATGTGAATGTCAATGTGAATGTCAATGTGAATGTCAATGTCAATGTCAATGTCAATGTCAATGTCAATGTCAATGTCAATGTCAATGTCAATGTGAATGTGAATGTGAATGTGAATGTGAATGTGAATGTGAATGTGAATGTCAATGTCAATGTGAATGTGAATGTCAATGTCAATGTGAATGTGAATGTCAATGTCAATGTGAATGTGAATGTGAATGTCAATGTGAATGTCAATGTGAATGTGAATGTGAATGTGAATGTGAATGTCAATGTCAATGTGAATGTCAATGTGAATGTGAATGTGAATGTCAATGTCAATGTGAATGTGAATGTCAATGTCAATGTCAATGTGAATGTCAATGTGAATGTCAATGTGAATGTCAATGTCAATGTGAATGTGAATGACAATGTCAATGTGAATGTGAATGTGAATGTCAATGTCAATGTCAATGTCAATGTCAATGTCAATGTCAATGTCAACGTCAACGTCAATGTCAATGTCAATGTCAATGTCAATGTCAATGTCAATGTCAATGTCAATGTGAATGTGAATGTGAATGTAAATGTAAATGTCAATGTCAATGTCAATGTCAATGTCAATGTCAATGTCAATGTCAATGTCAATCTCAATGTCAATGTCAATGCCAAGTCAATGTCATTGTCAATGTCAATGTCAATGTCAATGTCAATGCCAATGTCAATGTCAATGTCAATGTCAGTGTCAATGTCAATGTCAATGTCAATGTCAATGTCAATGTCAATGTTAATGTCAATGTGAATGTCAATGTCAATGTGAATGACAATGTCAATGTCAATGTCAATGTCAATGTCAATGTCAATGTGAATGTCAATGTGAATGTGAATGTCAATGTGAATGTCAATGTGAATGTCAATGTGAAAGTCAATGTGAATGTGAATGTCAATGTCAATGTCAATGTCAATGTGAATGTGAATGTGAATGTGAATGTGAATGTGAATGTCAATGTCAATGTCAGTGTCAATGTCAATGCCAATGTCAATGTCAAAGTCAAAGTCAATGTCAATGTCAATGTCAATGTCAATGTCAATGTCAATGTCAATGTCAATGTCAATGTCAATGTCAATGTCAATGACAATGTCAATGTCAATGTCAATGTCAATGTCAATGTCAATGTCAATGTGAATGTCAATGTGAATGTCAATGTGAATGTCAATGTGAATGTGAATGTGAATGTGAATGTGAATGTGAATGTGAATGTCAATGTCAATGTCAATGTGAATGTGAATGTGAATGTGAATGTGAATGTCAATGTCAATCTCAATCTCAATGTCAATGTCAATGTCAATGTGAATGTCAAGGTGAATGTCAATGTCAATGTCAATGTGAATGTGAATGTGAATGTGAATGTGAATGTGAATGTCAATGTCAATCTCAATCTCAATGTCAATGTCAATGTCAATGTCAATGTCAATGTCAATGTCAATGTCAATGTGAATGTCAATGTGAATGTCAATGTCAATGTGAATGACAATGTGAATGTGAATGTCAATGTCAATGTCAATGTCAATGTGAATGTCAATGTGAAATTCAATGACAATGTGAATGACAATGTGAATGTGAATGTCAATGTCAATGTCAATGTCAATGTCAATGTCAATGTCAATGTCAATGTCAATGTCAATGTCAATGTCAATGTCAATGTCAATGTCAATGTCAATGTCAATGTCAATGTCAATGTCAATGTCAATGTCAATGTCAATGTCAATGTCAATGTCAATGTCAATGTCAATGTCAATGTCAATGTCAACGTCAATGTCAATTGGAATGTGAATGTGAATTCTATCTCTCTCTCTCTCTCTGTCTGACTCATTCTCTCTCTCTTTTGCTCTCTCTCTCTCTCTCTCTCTCTCTGACTCTCTCTCTCTTTCTCTCTCTCTGGGAGTTTTCACAGAAAACCGCATTCGAAAAAGTCCATTCAATCAAAAGTTATAAGTAGAAACGTGCCCCCTCCCCCCCCTCTCCCCCCTCTCTCTCTGACTCTCTCTCTCTTTCTTTCTCTCGCAGGAAGGTTTTAGAGAAAACCGCATTCGAAAAAGTCCATTCAATCAAAAGTTATAAGCAGAAATGTGTCCTCTCTCCCCCCCCCTCACTCTCTCCCTCTGTCCCCCCTCTCTCTTTGACTCTCTCTCTCTCTCTCTTTCTCTCTCTCAGGAAGGTTTCAGAGAAAACCGCATTCGAAAAAGTCCATTCAATCAAAAGTTATAAGTAGAAACGTGCCCCCTCTCCCCCCTCTATCTCCCTCTCCCCCCCCCTCTCTCTGACCCTCTCTCTCTTTCTCTCTCTCGCAGAAATGTTTTAGAGAAAACCGCATTCGAAAAAGTCCATTCAATCAAAAGTTATAAGCAGAAACGTGCCCAAAAGTAGGCGAGAAAGTGGTGATGGTGTCACTTGTGACGTCACAACTTTTGAACCAATAGACTTTTTCGAATGATCTTTACTCTAAAACCTAATCCAAGAAACGCCGCGTCTAATGGTCCAAACCGCACATTTGTACGTTTAGCCGTTCTCAAGTGATGCCGTTACAAACATACAGACATACAGACATACAGACATACAGACAGACACGATTTTATTATATACTAGCTGCTCGTGGCGTGCCTTCGGCACGCCCTCGTAGCTAGGCCCTCCGGGCGGGCCCCCCCCCTTGTTGGTGGTGCACAATGCGCGCACCAATGTCATCACAACTTTTGAACGACCTGACTTTTGCATGGACAGAATTTCATGTCAACCAAATGATTTATTTTCGTGTATTAACTTTGAAATCACAATAGGTCTCAAGATGTTTTACTTACATTTCTATTTCGATTGCGAGATCGATGTTAATGTA